>JAKCPI010009447.1:0-28702 GCA_023213315.1 Euborellia annulipes | reverse complement strand
AAATATTTATATTCATACTTATAAATTTTACATCTTGAATTCTAATATATCGGCGGAACTTATATGTCGACACGAAAAATCTGGTGTGACAAGCACAGAACACAACTTTCGATTACCGAAACAGGCTCCTATTTCCTCTTATGAAGAATTTATCACCTATTACATCGTATTTTCTATTTTTAGATTCTGAAATCTCTAAAATTCTACTACAAGTGTCAGTCTCAAAAAGAGAAGCAGAACTATCTTTAGATACGGAGGATTTCTATGAAAAAAAGCGAACTAACAAACGAAAACAGTTAATTATGGAAGGGAAAGATCCAGATGAAGAGGAAGAGAAAATAGAATTGGAGAAAAAGAAACGAAGAAAAGAATGGAAAAAAAATAAGAAAAAAATGATTAAGGAAAAACAAGAAAAGGAAATGGACAAAAGTGAACAAAAAGAAGAACAACAAAATAAGGAAATGGACACTTGTGAACAAAAGGAAGAACAAAAAGACAAAAACGAACAAAAAAAAGGTGAACAGTGAATGTGAATAATAAATACAAAAATATATTTGTATATGTATATTTATATATAATATATAATTGATATGTTTATAAAAAGTTATTATTTTTTTTTTTTTTAAAGGCAAGACTGTTTAAAAAGATTTCACTTGGACAAAAAAGACAAAAGCACTTCTACTAAATTGAAAAATTTTAAATTAAATTAAAAATCTATTATCCTTGAAGAGCGGCTTCACTCAAAGGTTTCGCTTTTCTCTGTTTTTTCTTCTCATCTAATTTCAATTTTACTAGAAAATTCTCCACCTCGCCAATATACTCTTCAGGGTATTTTCTGAAGTGGCCGACATGAGGCGATTGTTCCCAACATTTTGAATAAACCTTGAAAAACAAACAGAAAAATATTATTATTTATAAAAAAGCGGCGTCCCTCCCCGCAGGTACGTACAGTGAGCGCCACAATTAAGCGCCACCTGATAGCTTTTAGCCTTAAGTATAAGGTATAGTATATGGTGTATAGTGATATTTAATGACCGAAAAGGTAAAACGTAAAATCTGGTACAGATGATTTTATTTTACCTTTTTCAAATTTAAAACTATTTCACTATCCACCATACTATACCATATCCTTAAGGCTCTAGCTATTAGGTGGGGACTTAATTGAGGGGCTCACTGTACAAGAATGTCGCCGTATCCCCCCCCCCCCCCCCCACAAAAAAAAAAAAAATAATAATATAATTCCAAAAATTTAAAATTTAAATACATTTTATTTAAAAAAATATTTAGCGTAAATTCGGGCCCTGTACAGTGAGGGACAATATTAAGTCCACACCCATGCGTTTTATACTTGTGGTTATTTAATTATATTTATAAAAGAAAATTAAAATCTTTATTGGAAATTTTCTAGGTTTGAATCATGAAAGTTTCCATTAAAAAATATATCTAATATTTTTTTTTTTAAACAATGAAATAATCACAAGTAGAAAACGCATGGGTGGGACTTAATATTGTCCCTCACTGTACATTAAATTATGAACAAAATAGTTATCAAAGTCAGGTTTCAACGCTATCCATATACTCAAAAAAAGCTCTAACTTCTAAGGCATTTATCTTAAAATGTTCTTATATTTGTACTTGACTTTGATAACTATTTTGTTTATAATTTCGTTAATAATTAACCGATTTGCACGACTCAGGAATGGTAAAAATTTTTTAGGGGTTTTGGGGATTAGGCTTTCGCAATTGTTATCATTAATAAATGAATTTGATTTTAGGTTTAACTGTTGTTTATTTGTAAAAATTACAACGATTCAATCTCTGAGATTGTCACAGTAGATTTCTTAACTGAATTGCACCTGAAGAATGGTCGAAACGTAATTACAAATAAACCAGAGTTAAACTGAAAATCAAATTCTTTTTATTCATTTTTAGGGGAGTCCAAAGTTTAAAAAAAACCTGAAAAAATTCGATTTTTCTAAACTTTTAGACCTGTTTTGCACCACTAAATCACCTCCGATTTGTATATATTTTAACTATCTGCATATTTTTAAGGGGTGACGCCTTTAAAAAATCTTGAAAATTCAAAATTAGAGCCACTCTAGAGCAAATTTTCTATTAAAATTTATATTTCTCTATATCTCTAAAACTATGCCTGATGGCATTTTTGGAATCAGCGCTCCCCAAATGCTCAAGAATAGATCATAATAGCCCAGAAAAAATTCACTGTTGAACAGTTTTTTTTATTTTATTTATTTTTTTTAAACATTCACACAGTTCTTTCCATTGGCACACT
The DNA here is from genome assembly GCA_023213315.1 of Euborellia annulipes. Taxonomy (NCBI): domain Eukaryota; kingdom Metazoa; phylum Arthropoda; class Insecta; order Dermaptera; family Anisolabididae; genus Euborellia; species Euborellia annulipes. The sequence goes on along the minus strand of JAKCPI010009447.1, from coordinate 26,409 downwards.
TACACACAGTCTGTTAGGCCATTTAAGACTTTAAACGATACTCGTACGTTTAAATAAATCTATTGGGGGTCCAGGCATTTCTATTTAAGCCATTTGGTATCTAAATGGCTTAAATAAAATCATCGAACTGCCTGGGGTCCGAACCCGCGACTTTTGGTATACGAGATTAGCACGCTAACCCCTATACCAAGCCCCGAGGGCTGTTGAACAGTTCTTATTTATGAAACAGTTTTATAAGATAATCTTAATGAATTGTAAAATTTATTTTGATTTCATTTTTTCTGGGAATTTTTCTTTATTTAAAAAATTCTTTTATATATTTTTTAAATTGATTTCGGGTCTTTGCGCCCTTTGGCCTGCTGCGCCCCCCCCCCCCCCCTTCGCATTGTGGGGTCTGCGGGGACTTTGACTGGCTTTTTTTTTAAATCAAATTTAAATCTAGACATATCCAAAAAGGTGAAAAAATATAATTTGCTTGGTTATATATTATATTTACTGAATTTAGTTTCGAATTTTTTTTATTGTTTGTGAAAACCAACTAGTAATATTTTCGATTATCACTTTCTTTATCAAAACCCTGCCTAATTATGCAAATTTATGCGCCCGTGTACTCTCACTACTAAAAATAAATTTGAACCTTTGAATTTAAGTCAGCGGCAGAAGTAATTGCGAAAAACTTTTTTACTTTTTTAATAAATCTAACCCAAATTAATTAATATTTGTTTGGGCTACACACCGTAACTCCAAGTGCTCTCCAATTCTCCAAACATCTGGTAACTGATTCCTCAGTGCCGATTGGGTCAGTTTTGCTCAGCAAGAAAAGTGCTGGAGTACGAATCATATCTGAGTGGAAAAGCTGACTGGATCGGATGTAATGTCGAGTGGCTACCCTGTCGAAGGCTCGAAGGTGATAGCTAAAAGACAAAAACAAAGATTTTAAGTTTTTCTTATTATACCGAGAAGAGGAAGAATAAAAACATAGATGCCTCACTCTTTAACACCTTCTTCATTAAATATATCTCCTTTAAAAATATAAATATTGACAAAATTTATTGATTTCGAACATTGAGAAATGAAGAAAAAGAAAAGACGGAAAGATCAGGCCAATATTATTTATTTGATTAAGCGATGTTCTCATTGAAAAATATAAATATTTTTGACATGAACTGATTTTAAAAGTCTGAGAATGTTACCAAAAAGGATCAAAACGTCGCTTTTAATCAAATAAATTATATTGGTCTGATCTCATCTTTTTTTTTAGATCAGTGGCGTAGCGATGGGGGGTCAAGGGGGGGTCATCATGCCCCGGGCGCTACTCACAAAGGGGCGCCAAATGGTCCGCAAAACAAAAAAATTGTTGGATAATTTTTATTTTTATTATAATTGATTTCTGGAAAATATATTTTAAATTTAGTGCCAGTGTAATATAATAATTTTGTTATGTTTTACATATAATATTATATGGTTTTCGAATGGGGGGGGGGGGGGCGCTAAAAGGTATTGTGCCCCGGGCGCGGGCTCACTACGCCACTGTTTTAGATTCCAATGTTTCAAATCAATCAAGATACCTGATCTCCATAAATTGATATTTTTTATCAAATCATGAAGTCAAGAGAATTTTATATAATACGAAAAAATCAATAGAGATTATTTCTATTTGCCATTACTAAAAATAGATTTAAAACTAATAAGATTAACAATTCAACTTGAAAACAGACAGGGTTGTTCTGTTAAAACCGGTTTTAACCGTCTTGGTTTTAACCCAATTTTGACCAGTGGTTTTTATTGAGTGACCATTTAATTTTAATTCCGCACTGTGTGAGGATTTTTTAAAATTAAATTCCGCAGTTAAATGGGATATTATTAAAAAAAATTTGGGTATCGGAAACTAAATATATTCCGACACAGTATGACTGGCTACACAACTTTCTCTTATATTCGCTAATTGCTTGTCACAGCAGATTTTTTTGTGTCGGAATATATATAGTTTCCGATATCACATAAGAACTCTTGAAATGTAATTTATTAATCAAGAAGAGGTATAATATTTATTTATATTTTTTAGATCTTTTCCTTCTCGCTTTGTATTTTACCACAGACAGACAGAGCATTTTGCGGGACCCACTTTTTTGGACTCAAGGGACCTCAAAACATGTATTTCCATCAAGATCTCGTCATCGATTTTGTGATATGATCGCAACATTTCTATTGGCCTATATTATTATATAAGTAAGAGATAATAATACTAGATCAATATTAATAGTATAAAATTGAAAATAAAAAAAAAATTATGGTTAAAACCAATTTTGGACTGTTTTAACCATTTTTCCTGGTCAAATCTAAAAAAAGTGGTTTTTTTTAACATCTCTGGAAACTGAGGACAATGTGAGATGGAAAATAAAAAAAACTGGTGTGACTGGTCGCACCAGATTTTTTTGTGTCGACATATATTTAGTTTCCGACAGTACGGTACATTCGATACATTCGAATTAAAGATGTAAAATTTATAAATCTTGCAAACTATTTATATTTTGTTGATACGAATATTTAATTATTTATATTTTGTTACCATTTCTCCTATCTTTCATATGAAGTACAAGAGTAAAGTGTGCTTCATAAGATTTCAAGAGCAAAATCAGAATATAGATTTTAAAGAGCATCTAAAAAAATAATTGATTTATGAATTTTAATCAAAATCGTTGGAGCGAATTTTGAGAAAATCAAAAAAAAAACTGAAAAAGTGCATCAGTAAAGTACTAGTACTCTTTGGTCAATTTTGTTCAAAAGCTTCGTGTCACGTCTCAGCGGGGTACGTAACTTAAATATAAAATTTCAACCTCCTAGCTCTTTTCGTTCTTGAGATATTTTGTTCACAGACAGACATACACACACACACACAGTAAAAATAATTTTATTTTAACGAATGGTCTACGATTTTCATTACGTGACCTTCATTATCATTACCTGACATATCGTTCGAGAGCGTTACGAAGAATCGGTTGATTCGGGAAGATGGCTTTGCTGAATCCAACAGGACTTCCCATGATGTCAACGGGGCTGTCCCATATTTGTCCAACAATTCGACTGGCGATTGCATTGTAACTGTCTTGAGGCATTTGACGCAGGTGCACCAGACATTCACCCCACAGGTATCCTCCTATGCTAAATCCATGGACCAGGACTGACTGATCACTCGGCTGTTTTCCTAAATAGTTCACCACCTCATTGGCCACCAGCTGAAAAAAATCAAACATAATAAAATCAGTAATAGGCCTTTGTCTATATTCAAATGGTAAAGATGTATTTTAATCTCAATCAATTTCAATTGGGTTGGCTACCAATCCAATTGAAATAAATAGAGACGGGGTTTAATGGCCTTCAATGCCGAAAAAGTCCTTAAATGAAATTAAAAAAAAAAAAAAAAATAGGGTCCAGGCATTCTTATTTAAGCCATTTGGTATCCAATTGGCTTAAATAAAATCATCGGACTGCCTGGGGTCCGAACCCGCGACGTTTGGTATACGAGGTTAGCACGCTAACCTCTACACCAAGCCCCGAGGGCCAAAAAATCTTAAGCAAGAAATACTAAAGTAAAAAGATAATATTTTTTAAAAAATGGATAAAGAATCTAATTTATTTATATCAACTCTTCAGGTTGCAAGCAAGACATACCACCCATTTTAACATTAATCCTTCGGAAGGTTAAATAAATAATTTAACCATTGAATATCTCAAGAACAAATGGTTATGTATCTTTTCTGATATTAATTTAATATTAGACATGACATTTTTTTTAAATTCAAAAATAAAATTGCGGCAAAAAATTTTAAATTAATATTATCGTTCATCCTGTAGTTTTAAGACTTGACAATCCGAATTAATTATTTAATTAAAAGAAAAGTTTTTTTTTTTATTTTTAATATATACAGTATTCTCTTTTGTAGATTTAATAAAAAGAGGAACAAAATCTCTTTTTTGAACGCACCCATCGTTCTTTTGTATATTCTTTGAGTTTTGTTTGTTACTAAGAAGCTAGTTTCTTAATTGGTGTTTGAAGTGAATAAATGCAGCAAATTAACTTTGATTTTAAAGAATTATTTATGGCTATGACATTTCTAAACGGTGAGTTGATTATTTTTCTTATAAAATTTATTATTATATTCATAAATCCCTTAGAACTCATAAACGTTTCAATTTCATACTACCAAAATTGGCTTTTCGTTTGTCTAATTGAGAATTTTGGGTCAATCATTTCGAAAGAAATAGCTTAAAAGGGATAAAAAATGATTTTGGGTTCAAAATTAATGTTTATTTTAGCAACTAATATAAGCTGAGAAAAGGAAAGGAATAAAAGTTCGGATTATAATATTCCAAATACTAATACACCAAAAAAAAATTTACAAAATTTGGTTATAAATTTCTTAATTAAAGGATATTAAAGGAGATTTACTCGATTTTATTTGTTGCAGTTTAAAATAATTAATTAAAATTATTGTCGAGAATTTTTATTAGCGAGACGACTGAATTGCAATTATCAGTTTAGGTCAGCAAAACCTCAAATACATAATTTTACAAAATCATGAATAACAAAATAGTAATATAAAATTTTTTCAATTACTATCCTCGACAATAATTTTAATTAATTATTTTAAACTGCAAATTCATGATCCAACAAATAAAATCGAGTAAATCCTTTAATTGCCCTCGGGTCTTGGTGTAGTGGCTAGCGTGCTGTCCTTTTATACCAATGGTCGCGGGTTCGGATCCGAGGCAGTCCGATGATTTTATTTAAGCCATTTGGATACCAATGGCTTAAATAAATATGCCTGGACCCCCAATAGATATATTAATAAAATACGAGTATCATAAAAAGTCTTATATGGCCTTATTGCCGAAAAGACGGTATTTATGTGTGTTTGAGTGTTTAAAAAAAAGATCCTTTAATTATCAATTCTCGAGCTGTTTCTATAAATACTATAAATTTCTTTTTTTTTTAAACGTATGTTGCGCATTGTATTTAACAAAATAGCAATTGTATGATTTATTAATTAGGCTGTCCAGGTGTGTAACAGTCCCAAACCCCGGCCAAGATAGATGTTATAAAATTTTCCATCTCTTTTTCGACAATTATTTCGTCCTGAAGATGGGAGCGACGATATAAAATAATTGGAACCGACCGAATATTCGGTTTGGTTAGGTTTCATTTCCCAAAATCATGTTTCGGCCTAGTTTCTGTTTCGGCCAAATGCCGAACCTTTCGGCCGGCCGAAACCAGAGTCTAAAAAATGGGATGAGACTCGCATCAAAAAAAGGTCAAATAATTTGCTCTTGAGGGAGAAAAATATTTTAGTCTCCCTAAAAAAGGTAAATGATTTTCACGGGAGGGAAAAAAATTCAAAAAAAAAAAAGTAAAATAAAAAATTTTTATAGGAAATACAGTTTCGGTTTCGGTTAGTTTCCGAAACTGTTGAGAATATTCGTTTCGGTTTGCTAAAATCTTGTTTCGTCACCTAAAAATAATATACAAGTTTTTTATTTCTGCTGGCTGCCTTCCTCATTGAGCTCCTTAGTCAAAAAAATTATTATTATGATACTTTGGAAAATTATCGCTGGATATTCCTTAATTATTCTTCTTCTTCTTCTTCATTCCTCGCCTTAATCCCCCACGGGGTCGGCGGACCTATATGAATTTTTGCAACCGGGGAAGAATAAAACAGGCCGGCCCGTCGCACGGTCTGACGCCTGAAGAAAAGAGGAAGGAAGAGACAGACTTGAAAAGAATAGGACTGACTGTCCCAGCTCGTCGCCATCTACGAACCCACAAGATGTGAGCCCCTGAGCGAATATTCCTTGATTATTACGAGTATTTATTGATTATTGAATGAATCGGGTGACAAGTTCGGGTACTAGTGGATCCATGCTTCGGAAAAGCTGAAGGTCAGGGGTTAGGACCCCGATCCCAACAAAAATAAACACTGACAATCTGTTTTTAGAAAATTAGAATTTTTAAAGCATAAAAAAATCCAATCACATAAGCAGTGGCGGTCGCAGAATTTTATTAGGGCTGGGAGCGAAATCTTCGATGTAGAATTCAAGGGGAGGAGGGTAATAATTATTTATTATATTTTTGTCGCGAAAGAATGAATCATATATTAATATTTTTTTAGCCCCCCCCGTTCGTCCCCCCGGGCACTGCTAGTGCACGTGATCGGACAAATGTGGGTGGCTCTTTTAAATAAGCCATTGAAGCAAATAAAGTTGTGATTCATTAGAACCAGATTTAATTAATCGTATTAATATGGACTATTGACTTTGGACTTAAATAGTCTCTATCTATTTAATAATTTTACATAGATAATAGGTTTAAATAAATAGAATAAATTTCTAGGTGAATTAAATTACCAAGTTCACTAAACAAAAATATTCTTGATGTTAGAAAAAAAAAAAATAATAATTTTCCTATTTTCTTACGTCGTTATATAATAATTAATCAGCGAATAGTGAATAGAATAAATAAACGTTTTTAAGTAAATATTTATTTATTTAGCCGGCAAAAAGTAGACAAGCGGACAGACAGACATGGCGTTTATCTTTACTTATTGAACATTGAACTGGGGAAATTTTCCTTTTATTCTAATAAGAATTTAATCAAAATGAATAAAAATGTAGTTGTCGTGAAATGGCGTGGCTAAGACGACGACAGATATTGGGCTCTTCGAAGAGATTGGGATAATTTGGTTTCATCGGGTCAAAGGGATATCCCTGTCGGAGACAATTGTGTTTAATAGGGGGAAATGAAGTGGGAGAGGTTGGAGTTCCGGCCCCGCATTTGTGCTCTTTTATTTTTAAAAAGACATCTGGAAACTTTTGAGTTGATTAAAAATAATTTCAGATACCTATTTAATTAAAAAATTAAATAGATAATTTAGATTATTTATGCGCTATTTCTTTTTTTTTTAATTTAAGAAATTTTTGCTTCCTCAAAGGGGTAACTAGACTAGACTTCTTGCTTCATTGGCGAGAACTTTATCCATATGCCCCAATCGAAATTCAAAATAATTATTTATTTTATTTATTTATTTATTTATATACTCAAATTACAGGAGTTATCCCATTTAACATTTGAGAAGAACAATTAACATTGAAATTAGAAAGACAAAATTCAATAAAATTCTGAGAGGAGTTTATAAAATACAAAACATAAAATACTCGTACAAAACAAATAAAATACATTAGAGGACCAATCATAGGGAAACCAGTAGCCTTATAAAATCGTTTTTTCCAATTCCAACCACATCAATTTCCCTCCGATTGGCCTCGGCTACATTTCTGAAGATGGGAGATCTTTCCCTATATTGAGTCCGCGCAAACCCCTGATGGAGCAAATATTTGTGTCTCCTATCAAAGGTCTGCACAGAAAGTCCAATTCTCTCAAGCAACTTTGGACAGTCCAATCCATAATTAACAATGTTGTATATAAGTTTTAGGCCATGTTGCCTCCTCCTACTCTCCAGGGATCTCACCTCGAAAAGCCCCAAGAGCTCAGGATAAGGGACATGGGAAGCGTAGAAGCCGGTACTTTTGTAAAAAAGATATCTTAAAAATTTCTTCTGCACCGATTCCACGCTCTCCATTTGCACCCTAGTAACTGGGTCCCAGACAACAGAAGCGTATTCGAGACGAGATCTTACAAGTGACATGTATAATGACTTTATGGTTTTTAAATCCTTGAAATGTTTAGAGTTTCTAATTATAAATCCTAGCATTTTATAAGCTTTATTCACAATACTAGCTATATGTGGAGAGAAAGTTAGCCCCTCATCTAATAACACACCAAGATCCTCAACGATCTTACTTATCTTTAGTGGCTCGTTACTTAAGTTATATTGGCAAATAGAGGTAGACTTCTTTCTTGTAAAGGTTATTGAGTGACATTTTTGGGAATTCAGATTCAAACCATTAATATTACACCATTCATTTAAATTATTAATATCCTGTTGCAATTTTACATGATCCTCACTATCTCCGATTTCTCTAAAAATTTTCAGATCATCGGCATACATAAGGAAATCATTCTTTATCACATGTCCAACGTCATTGATGTAGATAAGGAACAATAATGGTCCCAAGTTCGAGCCCTGGGGCACACCAGACCTAACGAGATACTCCCTCGATTGAGCATTTTTATAGCAGACATACTGCTTTCTATCTGTAAGATAGCTAGTAAATAATTTTACCAGACTTCCGGAAAGACTTATGAAAATACCATTGTAAGAACAAACCTAATTTAGCTCTCGCATCGCGATCTCAGGAAGATATTCACTCAGCTTCTATTCTGCTAAGATAACAAGGGCCAATACTTAAAAAGAGTCTGCTCATTTGAGTGAATATCTAAATAAATTTGGTTTAGCGTTGTTATTTTCATAAATATTTCGATTTAGGGTGATAGGGCTCATTATGAACAAGAGATGTCCTTCACTAAAAATTATGTATTTTCAATACATACATACATACAATACAATACATACAATATCAATTTTGCGCCCTTCGGCGGCACTAGAGTTTGGGTCGCGAGTTTGAAGTTTCTCTATTTTTTTTTTTTTTTGTAATAATATATTTATTTTTTGAAGGCTTAAGTACAAATTTCGTCCTCTACTTCGTCCTCAACTTTTTCGTATTAGAAACTTTCTTCCATTTTTTTTCTAAGGCTGAACGCACACCAATTGAGCAAAAACGTTTTCTGACAAAACTTTTTGTCCAAGAGCAAAACATTTTGCTCAATACCAACGCATACAATTTGAGCAAAACGCTCAATGGCAAAACATTTTGTTTAATGATGTGAATCATGTTCAATTGTGTTTTGTCTCCTCAGTGTCCTTAACCCATAGAAAAGCATTGAAAAAACTGTTTTAGGCACGATTAGTCAAAAACGTGTTGTCCGAAAACGGTGGCCTAAGCCGAAATTTCCAGGCTCTAATTAAATAATGTTCAAATCAGCCCAAATAAGAAATTTTATTTCGAAAGGACTGACTTCATTTCTTTTCACAATTCTGATTCATATAGAGCCATCTTTTCTAAAGTGTAAATTTATAGAACACTCAGGGGCTCATATCTGCTGTGAGTACGTGGATAGAGACCACGAGTTACCCGAGCCGACAAGTATTTTTTGTTCTCTCTATGCCAGTCTTTTTTCCTCATCAAAAGTCGACTTTATCACTTCTATAATTTTCATTCATCAACTTTGAATCTTAAATTAAATATTAATCTCTCTCTAATATTCGATTCATTTTACAACCTTTCATAATATCAGTCCCAATTTTGTATCGAAAATTAAACTCGATTAGAAAGAGGTGTCTTGTTCTCACCCGGGAGTCGCATTATGCATATGTGATATACTTAATGATATAATCACCTACCTGACTTCCTTTAACCGGCCATAAAAATTGAAGAGGCGTTAGATTAACGGAAAGCACTTCGAAACCATGCTTACAATAGATTTGAGCAAATTTATTGATATGCTTTCGTTTGGACAACAGCCAGGGCAGTAACAGAACGATGGGTTTTGGTGGAGTGCCTGGCAATGGCAGAGGACCGCCTGCTTCCTTTATCAACGTCATATTCTTCGAAACCGTCTGGGATGTGAGTAAAAGTTGAGAGGCCCATCGTATTCCAATCCACTGGAAAAGAAAAAAAATTAATAAAAATTTGTTAAGGATAAGAGGAAAAATTCGCAAAAAATAATAAAAGAGAATTAATTGGTTTTTAGCCCTCTCCATTTTTATTTTCACTATTTGTTTAAAAAAAATGAAATTTTTATCTATCTTGTATTAAATATAAAAATCTGGCGTGACTGAAAACAATAATATTCCGTTACCATGTCAACCATTTCTTTTATCTTTTGCCAATGAAGTACAAGAGTAAAGTAGACTTCATAAGATTTCAAGGGCAAAAATGACAATATACATTTTAAAGAGAATCTTAAAAATAATTGATTTATGAATTTTAATCAAAATCGTTAGAGGAATTTTGAGAAAATCTAAAAAAAAACTGAAAAAGTACATCATTAAAGTATTAGTACCTTTTGGTCGATTTTGTTTAAAAACTTATTTTCACGCCTCAGAGGGGTGCCTAACTTAAATATAAAATTTCAACCTCGTAGCTTATTTCCTTCATGTTTAAAAATGTCCACAGAGACACTTTTTTGGACTCAAAACGTGTATATCCATCAGAATCTCAACATCGAATTTTTGACCTGATTGCAATACTTTCTCTCTGTATAGACATACTGTATATTGGTAAGAGAAAGTAAAAAAAAAAAGGATTAGCCGAGGGAATAAAGTAGTTAAGCTTATAATCCTGAAGACAACTCGAGTTCAAATCCACCTCATGGCAAAAAATTAAGTTTTTTTGAGATGTCTCCTCTTGAGGAAGGAGCCCACCCCAGTATTATTCCCATGCAAATTACTCGTCAGAGTAACCACAACGAGCCAGCTCTGAGAATACTGACTGAAGAGATAGATTAAAGATAAATATATGTACCCTTATCAACATGAAAATGTTTAGTTTTACCTCAAGAGGGTAAAAAAAGACGGAACTGATCATGAATAAAAATTATTGTTGATTATCATTATAAAATAAAATCAACCAAAAAATTGATTTTTTAAACAAACAATCATTTTTCTATTATTTTTGGAGGAGAAGGCAAGTTTACATCAATCCCTTTAATTCTCTAAAAAATGTACCAAATGTAGGAATATGGATACGTCATTGATTGGTCGAACAAAAAAATACAATTAGAATTTCGATTTCTTTAGCAGTCAATGATTTTCTAATGGAGCTTTGAAATTTTTTTTTTTTTTATTCTTTTGCTAATTTTAAATGAACTAAATTGAAGGTTACTTAGTGCTAAAAATATTTCAACGTCTGAAATAAATCTAGGAAGAATTTATTTATTTTTTGCTAAATTTTCAACCTTTATACCAGCGTTTTCCAAACTGTGAGGCGCGCCTCCCTAGGGAGGCGCGGACTAGTCTAAGGGGAGGCGCGAATATTGGCCACCAAGATCAATTTTCCAAATGATTGCTAGTTTTATAAATAAAATAATAAAATAATTTAGAAAATTCTTGGACGGAGTTTTTAATTTAGTATTAAAAATTTTTGTTTTTGAATTATTTTATTAAATGTGTGTGTGTTTGTGGGGGGGGGGGGCGTCATACGATTAAATATTTTTAAGGGAGGGTTGTAACATAAAGTTTGAAAACCACCTGGCCCTAAGTAAGACTCATACTAGGAAATTATACTATGTGTAAAACCCAAAGGCGGATCCAGGGAAGTTTCTCAGGGTTTTAATTTTTTTCTGACTAGTCGCGAAGCTCGCTGAAGGCGATAGCATTGTTAATTATTACTTTCTCTTACCTATGTATATATGTAATATATATATATAAAGAGAAAGTATTGGATTCATGTCAAAAATTCGATGTCGAGATTTTGATGGATATACACGTTTTGAGGTCCCCTGAAACCAAAAAAGTGGTTTTCGCGACATGGTCTGTCTGTGTGTGTGTGTGTGTGTGTTCAATTTTAAGCATGAAGAAATTGAGCTATGAGGTTGAAATGTTATATTTAAGTTAAACACCCCCCGGGACCGGGAAAATAAGCTTTTAATCAAAATCGGCCAAAGAGTACTAGTACTTTACTGATGTACTTTTTCAGTTTTTTTCGATTTTCTCAAAATTTGCTCCAACGATTTTTTTAAAAATTCAAAAATCAATTATTTTTTAGATGCTCTTTAAAATGTATATTCTCATTTTGCGATTGAAATCTTCTGAAGACCACTTTACTCTTGTACTCCATAGAAAAGATAGGAGAAATGGTTGCCATGGTAACAAAATATAAATATTTTCCCATACTTATAAATTTTACATCTTGAATTCAGCCCCCCGGGTTTGGCGTAGTAGGTAGTGCCCTCCCTCCTATACCAAACGTCGCGGGTTCGGACCCAGGCAGTCCGATGATTTTATTTAAGCCATTTGGATACCAGATGGCTTAAATAGAAATGCCCTGACCCCACAATAGATATATTCTCTACAACGGTTATCGTCAAAGTCTTAAATGGCCTAAGTTGCCGAAAAGACTGTATGAATGTGTGTGTGAATGTGAGTGTGAATGAGAAAAAAAGTGTGAATGTTTTTATAAAACAATAAAAAAAAAAAAAATCTTGAATTCAATCGTACCCTATGGTCGGAAACTAAATACATGTCGACACAAAAAATCTGGTGTGACAAGCACAGAACACAACTTAAGATTACCGAAGGTAAGAGAAAGTTGTGTGCTGTGCGCCAGTCACACCAGATTTTTTTATTTATTAGGAATGAATAAGGGGTTGAAACAAAAATTTTTTTTAAATGTCATTGTTAGCTAGATCGAAGCCAATTTTTTTTTTTTTTTTTTTTCCAAATCACTTGTCCTTTTTTTCCCCCCTAATTATAGAAAAGACCAAAATTTTTTTTTTTTTTAAAAAAAAGTTTTTCTTTTCTTTTTTTTTTTAATATAAAAAAGAGAAAGAAATTTTATTTAGTAGTGGAGGCCCCCGCGGCGGCGCTTTTATTTTTTTTTTTAAAAGAACCAAAGGAAAAAATAAAAAAATTTAACCCCCCCCGACCCCCCCCTCCACCCACCCCCCCTCTTGGAAAGCCTAATAAAAGGAAATAATAAGCAATTTATCCGTGGAAAAGAAACATATAATTTGATTGCGAAAAACGATTCTCTTGAATCTCGAATCTAAAATTCATGATCTCATTTTAATGTCATTCTAAAATTTATTATTACTGGGGCGGAATTAATTTTTGAAGATATCGAAACTCTCATAAAGAGATAGTAATAACACTGGGTAACTTAGGAACCCATCGAATCCCGTGCAGAATTTTATAGGGATTTTTTTTATTAGGTAGAAAAGTAAGAAATGATTAGTCCACTTAGAATTTTACTGGGGCGAGTTACCGCATCTTTTTGTATAAAGAACTAATCTCAATTCGGATTTGAATTTTTACTTCCTCTTACCTATATGTATAAGTTAATATACATATATATAGAGAGAAAGTTTTGGATTCATGTCGAAAATTCGATGTCGAGACTTTGATGGATATACACGTTTTGAGGTCCCCTGAATCCAAAAAAAAAAAAAAATGGTTTTCCCGACATGGTCTGTCTGTGTGTCTGTCTGGGTTCAATTTAAAGCATGAAGGAATTGAGCTAGGAGGTTGAAATTTTATATTTAACTTAGGCACCCCCTCCCCCCCCTAGGGCATGAAAATAAGATTTGAGAAAAATATTTTCCTTCAGGAATGAAAGTTAGAAGAAAACGCAAGCCAGAATTTTTGCTTTAAAAATATATTTTAACAGCTGACGTTTCGGCTTTGGTCAAAGCCTTCCTCGGAGCCGTTAGTGGTCATCGGAGGATGGCTTTGACCAAGGCCCAAATGTAAGCTGTTAACATATATTTTTAAAGAAAAAATTCTGGTTTCGTTTTCTTTTTTCATTCCTGATACAAATTCCACCAGCCATAAAATACCCTTTTCCAGCGTTTTCCAAACTGTGAGGCGCGGGCTACTCTAAGGGGAGGCGCGAATATTGGCCACCAGGACCAATTTTCCAAATTATTGGTAGTTTTAATAAAAATAAATAAAAAAAATATTTTTATATAAATTTATATTTTTTAGCATTAAAAATTTTTGTTTTTGTATTATTTTATAAAATGGGAGGGGGGGGGGGAGGCGTCATAAGATTAAATATTTTTAAGGGAGGCGTGGTAACATAAAGTTTGGAAACCACTGCTTTATACTTAATGATTGAAATTATTGGCAATTTTATATGAAATTTTGATTACTTAATAGAAAATGAAACTGAATTTTTATTTCAAAAATCTGGTGTGACTGACCTTCGGTAATTGAAAGTTGTGTTCGGTGCTTATCACACCAGATTTTTTGTATCGACACATATTTCGTAGTTTTTCACCGATATATTAGAATTCAAGATATAAACATGGGAAAATATTTATATTTTGTTACCATGGCAATCATTTCTCCTATCTTTCCTATGAAGTACAAGAGTAAAGTGGTCTTCCATACAGATTTCAAGAGCAAAATGAGAATATACATTTCAAAGAGCATCTAAAAAATAATTGATTTTTGAATTTTAATCAAAATCGTTGGAGCGAATTTTGAGAAAAAAAATGAAAAAGTGAATCAGTAAAGTACTAGTACTTTTTGGCCGATTTTATTCAAAAGCTTCGTGTCAAGTCCCAAGAGGATACCCAACTTAAATATAAAATTTCAACCTCCTAGCTCTTTTGTTTATTGAGATATTTTGTTCACAGACAGACACACACACACACACACACACACAGAGAGAGAGAGACAGACCATTTGCAAAAACCACTTCTTTGCATTCAGGGGACCTCAAAACGTGTTTATACATCGAATTTTTGACATAAATCCAATACTTTCTCTCTTTATATACTCATATATAGGTAAGAGAAAGTAACAATAAAATAGTGGGGTTATCGATTTGATATGAAAAGAATAGACAAACAAATTTCTTTAATTATATGGGTACATTTATTTAATTTGAAAAAGAAATAACCTGCTGTTTAAGTTCAAGGATATTAGGAAAAATTTGTTCAGGTTATATAATATTAATTTTTTTTTTTATTTATGTAAAAAAAAGTTAACGTTTTTTTTTTTTGACTGCAGGCAATTTGGAACATTCTTCGTATATCAGGGTTGCCGCGCCTCCATCATGCAGGCAGGAAGTTTTCTCCGATCCCAGAACAATAACGGCGATCTACTGGTCCAGGGGTGAGTGAATCATATTTGTAAACAATATTCTCTAAAAGTTGGAAAAAATTTCCGTATATAAATATAATTTAAAACTCATCGAGTGTGTGCACTGTGCATTTTATTTTGGACAAATATGGAGAAAAAAAAAACTCTCTTTAGTTATTGGCTCGTTAATCCGATAAAGAGTTCAGAATTTAAATATGGATAAAAATAGAACCCCCCCCCCCCACTCTACTCATTTCTAGTCAATTGCTTTTGATTAAAAATAATTCAGAAATTTTTTTACCGTCTTTTTCGCCATCTCATGCCCCCTATTATTTTTTACTGATTGGTAACAAATTTAATTGAAATATATTTTTGTCACTTGGATCGTGGAGCGAACCCCGGTTTCCTAGCAGAAGAGGCGAAATCTCTACCTCTAAGCCAATCCCCGAACCAAAATAGGATGACATGAATAAAATAATATCAAAGATTGTACTAAAATTCTGATTTATCTTCACTTTTTTTTACTTTCTCTTATCTCTCTATATGCTAATATATATATAGAGAGAAAGTATTGGATTCATGTCAAAAATTCGATGTCGAGATTTTGATGGATCTTCACGTTTTGAGGTCCCCTGAATCCAAAAAAGTGGTTTTCGCGACATGGTCTGTCTGTGTGTCTGTCTGTGTGTGTGTTCAATTTAAAGCATGAAGGAATTGAGCTAGGAGGCCGAAATTTTAAAATTTAAGCTAGGCCCCTCCCTAAGGCGTGAAAATATGCTTTTGATCAAAATCGGCCATAAAGTACTAGTACTTTACTGATGTAGTTTTTCAGTTTTTTCGATTTTCTAAAAAAAATCCTCTCCAACGATTTTGATTAAAATTCAAAAGTCAATTATTTTTTAGATGCTCTTTAAAATGTATATTCACATTTTGCCATTGATATCTTTTGAAGACCAATTTACTCTTTGTACTTCATAGGAAAGATAGGAGAAATGGTTGCTATGGTAACAAACCCTATATAAATATTTTCCCATACTTATAAATTTTATAACTTGAAATTCGAATATACTGTACTGTCGGAAACTAAATATATGTCGATACAAAAAATCTGGTGTGATAAACACAGCACGCCCCCGGGTGTGCTAGTAGGTAGCGTGCCTACCTCCTATACCAAACGTCGCGGTTCGGACCCAGGCAGTCCGATGATTTTATTTAAGCCATTTGGATACCAGATGGCTTAAATAGAAATGCCTGAACCCACAATTTATATATTAATCACAACGGTTATCGTCTAAAGTCTTAAATGGCCTAAGTTGCCGAAAAGACTGTGTCAATGTGTGTGTGAGTGTGAGTGTGAATGAGAAAAAAGTGTGAATGTTAAAAAAAAAAAAAAAAAAAAAAAAAAACAGCACACAACTTTCGATTACCGAAAGTAAGAGAAAGTTGTATGCTGTGCGACCAGTCACACCAGATTTTTTTAAATTATAAAATCAGCAAATTTTAATGCCTTCTTTTTCAATTCCGCTTTTTTTAATTAGAAAAATTAAAAACTTTCATATATTGGCAATTGATGATGCTCAAAGAAATCGCTGCTAAGAATTTATGACGTCTCTCGAATATTAATTACAAGTTAGGTTGGAAATAAAGACTACATCTATACGACAATACCAATTTTCAATACAATATTATATTCATGACAACATTCCCCTTTTATTTCAATACATGCAATATACAATTTTCAAATGGAAAACGATCAATATCACATGAAAGTTTTATTTATCATCTGCGATGTTTTGGAGATAGCCCCTTTTCATCAAGACCTTAATTATGGCACTATGCAGGGCCGGATCTAGGGGGGGGGGCAGTGGGTGTATTTGCCCCGGGCGGCAGATATCAGGGGGGCGGCAATTAAAGAAAGATTTACTAAAAAAAAGATAAAATGATATGAATTTTGTATAGAAAATTTTAAGAAAGCGGCGGCCAATTAAATTTTGCCCCCCCCCCAAAAAAAAAAAAAAAATCTCCTAGTTCCGGCCTTGCCACTATGTGCGAAATATTCCTTACTATTAGACTTGATTTTTTTTTTAATATAAATGATTTTGTTTGAAGGAGTATGGTATATAGCTGAATGTTGATATTCAAATAGGTAGAAATAAATTGAAATATAACTCATTTTTTCTACCTATTTGAATATTAATGATTAAAATCAGACAAGGGGAAAAATAGTAGATAGGCTAAATAGCTTTCACTTAAAACACTTAAAAAAAAAAAGAATAAATATAGTAATTTCTAGATTAGAAACTTGAAATGGAAAATTACTGACCTAATCAAAAAATTTCAAACAAATACTTTTATTTTCGGTATTTTTCGCAAACAAAGAAAAAGATCTTTTTTAAGACCATGTTGCAAAAACCACTTTTTTTATTCAGGGGACCTCAAAACATGTATTTCCATCAAAATCTCCACATCGAATTTTTGACATGAATCCAATACTTTCTCTCTATATACTGTATATTAACATATAGGTTAGAGAAAGTAAAAATTAATCAAATTTAAAGAAATTAAATTTTTTTTTATGTTACTGACTGTCAATTGATTGCTTTTATTAGAGCAAAAAGAAGGGTTCGAGGCTCACACATAATTTGAGTATAAATGAAGGGTTGAAAAGTTTTTATCACGGGTGTGACAAAATTTCTTATTTTTGAGAAGAATCCTAAATAAAAGGGAAGGGTTTAAGAGAGCTAGAGAACTAACTTTTAAGTATTTTTTCATTTTTTATTTTTTTTTGGAAACTGGTTACTTTAGGCCAATATCAATGGTGATATGTAACCATAGTGATAGTGGGTGAGGGTACTGGAAATATAATAAATCTGAGAGTTTGGACGCCAAAAATGACGAGTATAAGAATGTCCGGTTGGATGACTTGATTTATGTGCATGTATAAGAATATATAAAATAATTAATTATGTTCGAGGCATTCCGTTATGACTCCCCAGAACATAGGGAGGATAGGATATTTTTAATATTTTGCCTCATCACAAATGTTACAAATTTCCTATTGTTAAAAAATAACAATCACAAATTGTTTCTTTTAAAAAAGCAAGATTAATATTTAAAAGATCATATTCTTTCTTCTTTAATAGATTAGACCTTGAATAACATTTCTTTAAAACTCAATTGAGTTTATTTTATTAAATATAATATAATAATTATTATAAATTATATTTACCTGATTAGTAAGTTGACAAGTTAATCCAGGAATCAAGTTATTCCTAGTTAAAATCATTTTTGTTTTATTTAAAATCATTTTCACAAAAAATAAAAATTAAAAAAAAAATCCGATGAAATGGAAGAATATCACATTGACATTTATATGGAAGTAACAAGGAATAAAAACTTTACACTGGAGAAATATACATAAATGATTGATTTATTTAGATCGTGGATATATAAACTCACACTCAACTCACTTACTCACTATCCCGAAAGTGAAATTTTCACTTTGCTTGGTGTTTTCTCTCCGACATGAGACGAGGAGATGGCACCCGGAGGCGAGCCAGCAAACCGGTCATTTGCTATGAAAGCTAGTTGGACAGTCTGCTCACAGAGAGCAGCACTAATCAATTCACAAATGCCTTTATAAATCAGATCTAAAATTTAAATAATCACAACAAATCTCTCTTCAGTCATTTGTGTCAGAAATGACACCGTTGTGGTTACTCTAAGGAGTAACTTTCATGAGAATAATACTGAGGTGGATTCCCGTTTCCTTTCTCAGGAGGTTGATCTGGATAATTTTTTGCCTTGAGGTGGATTTGAACTTGAGATGTTTTCAACTTCTGCTTAACTGCTTTAACCCCACAGCTTATCGCCTCCTCAACGAAAAATCATCTGCGCAAGGCCATTTAAACACCGTTTCTATTTATTTCAATTTATTGGTAGTCAATTAAATTGAAACAAATTTTGTCGCATGAGACGGGATGCGAACTCGCGACCCTTGGTACAGAAGACCAGCATGCTAATCCCTACACCAAGGCCCGAGGGCTCATCTGCGTTTAAATAAAACCATGTGCTAACTTGAAGAGAGCAAAAACCTCAAAAATTTTGGAATTTTTTCAGTTGTGTTCAGTGGCGTCATTTCAACTTTTTCTTGGGGAGGGGAGGGCAAACATTTCTCTTCTTAAAATTTTCTTACAAATAGGTATTCAAATTTGGCTAAAACATATTTAATTTAATTAACTGTTTAATTTTGTACAGTTTGTATACTCGTAGATATATTTTGAAGTATTTTATTTAGAATAATATAAAATTTTATAAAAATCAGAGCCCTTGGGGGGGGGGGGGCAAATCCCCGGAAATGTAAAATTTTCTTTAACTTTGATCGGCTGTTTCTCGGTTAATATTTGGTCTACAAATTCGTTTTATGTACCAAATTTTAGCAAATTTAATGCTCTACAACTTTGCTTTGGACTATGGTGGACAAAATATGCTTGATTTACGAATTATAAGCACAACCAGTGGCGACATTTGGGGGGGAGGGGCAAATGCCCTCTTGCCCCCCCCCCCAAGAGCTCTGATTTTTATAAAATTTTATATTATTCTAAATAAAATACTTCAAAATACATCTACGAGTATACAAACTGTACAAATTTAACAATTAAATTAAATATGTGTTGGCCAAATTTGGGTACCTCCCTGAGCTTTATTTCCAAAATATTTGCTCCACAATACCAGGAGGGGGTACCTTTCCCCCCCCCCCCCCAGTTCCTACGCCTATTGAAATATAATTATATTTCAGACTATTTATCAATTTTATATTAAATTTAAAAAAAAATCTATTGATATAATAACTTACTTTATTATTTTACCATTTTCTTCCCTTGGAGGGGGGCAAATTTCCCCTCTCCCCCCCCCAAAGGCATCTCAAATAGAGTTGGACAATTTTTTTTGCCAAGAGATGGATTTGAATTCAGTTGTGCTTATAGTTCGTACCCAGAGCTTGTCATATAAAATTCAACAACATATCATCTGCGCTGAAATAAAAAATTTATTTTTTTTTTAAGTATGTATGGGCTACTAACAATTCAAATATATTCTTCCAAATGAAAAATGCAGTAATGAAATCTAATTTTTATCTATCGCGCACTTCTGACGAAAACTTTTGACGCAAAACTCATTTTGCATAAATTTTTTTTTTTTTATTACATAATAAAAAAATTTTATATAGTTGTTTTGCTCAAAGGGGATGATGTAATCTAAAGCCGAAATATCGTCATTGTAGAAACAAATGACATAATTCTACAATGACGCTATTATTAAAATACACCCCAAGGCTTCTATTCGGCCTTGTAGCATAGACAACCAGTTTATGTTGGGAAAATTTTTTAGGTTCCTCTTCCTGAATCCTTTGGGATGGAATTAGGTTTAAAAAAAACAACGCTCTGAATATAAAATTTGAAAATAAAAAATTGTTTCTTTGATAAAAAAAAAAAAAAGAAAATGCGATAACAAGTATAGGAAAATAATAAATTATCTTCATCCGTGAATATTTATATTATTATTTATTATATCATAGGAAATCAGGAAATGCATTTCACTTTTTTGCTCGGTAATTTCTCTACTTATGTTAAATTTTATATTAGTTCAAAAAACTGGTCGCACAGCACACAACTTTCTCTTACCTTTGATAAGACTATGTTGTGTTCTGTGCAATCACACCAGATTTTTTGTGACGACACATATTTAATTTCCGACACTACGGTACATTTGAAATCAAGATGTAAAATTTATAAACAGAAAAATATTATCATAGCAAACATTTCTCCTATTTTTCCTATGAAGTACAAGGGTCTTCAAACAATTTTGAGAGCAAAATGTGAATATGCATTTTAAAGAGTTTCTAAAAAATAAGTGAATTTTAATCAAAATCTTTGGAGCAAATTTTGAAAAAATCGAAAAACTACATCAGTAAAGTACTAGTACTTTTTGTCAGATTTTGACCAAAAGCTTATTTTCAGGCCTCAGGATGTGGCTAACTTATTTATAAAATTTCAACTTCCTAACTCAATTCTTTCATGCTTAAAACTGAACACAGACAGACAGACCATCATGGGCGTAACTAGGAGGTGCCGGAGGGGGCACGAGCCTTCTGCCCCCTTCTGGCCCCCAGAAAGCTCCCTGCCCCAAGAAAAATTGAGAAAATATGGGGCTTCCGGCCCCCCGAAGATAGCTGGTCCCATGCCCCCCCTCCCAGCCAAATTCTCTAATGCAGACCATGTTGCGAAAACCACTTTTTTGGATTCAGGGGAACTCAAAACGTGTATATCCAACAAAATCTCGACCTCGAATTTTTGACATGAATTCAATACTTTCTCTCTATATATCCTACATATATAGGAAGAGAAAGTAATAAAAAGATTTTGTATTTGTTGTGATTTATTAGTGATTTGGGTTGCCTCGCTTCCGATATTCGAAAAAAAATCAACTATTTTTTGAAATCCCTGGCAAATAAACTGTAATAAAAATCATTACAAAAATAAGACAAAAATGGGCAAGGAGAAATAGTTGGAAGGAAAATATATTTAATTTTTAATTTAATATGAAAAAAAAAATAGTAAATCGAACAAACTTTTATTAAAACTTGAGCAATAGAAAAATCTCATGCTTGATAGGAATGTATTATTTATTACAAAGATCGGGGACAAATAGCGGAACAAATTGCGGCTCTTTAATATTTAATTTCAAGCTTCTATTTGATATGTGAATATTCTGTATTAAAATAATGATAACTTTGAATCAACATGAAAAAACTATTTCAAGTAAAAATAACAAGCAAATATTTTTGTGGAATGGCTGGTTTTGTAATTGACAAATTTCGGTTCTTGTTATTATCACAATTTGCGCAGTTGAATTCTTCATTAGAGCTCTATTTCTCAACATTTTTCGCAAATAAAATTTCAAACAGAGGGACGCACGGATTTTAGCGAATTTGGAAGATAAAGAGAATAAAACCAGCCTCTTTTTCTCTCTCACCACATCAATTTATTGCACATATTCCGGTGAAGAAGAGGCTGATTTTATTCTCCTAATCTTCCCAATCCACGTTCCCAGCTTTACACACATTACAATTATATATAAAATAAAGGTCATTTAGATGTACCATCAAGAGAAAAGATATTGGACAACCCCCTCACTTCTTCCTGAATTTAGAGCCTTTTGAGGTATGTATACAGGGCCGTAACTAGGCAGATACAACAGATACACGGTGCACCTGTTGCATCTGCCTAGTTACGGCCCTGTATACATACCTCAAAAAGCTCTAAATTCAGGTAGAAGTGAGGGGGTTGTCCAATATCTTTTCTCTTGATGGTATGTAACAGCTCTTCTTCTTTCCATAACTAATTAATTTGTAAATATTTCGAAATCTTCAGTTGATGCAAATTAAATTTTGGGTGTTTGTAGTTTAAATTTTGTTGACTAAGATAATAGCAAGTCAAGGTCTCTATCTATTCTATAAATGAAGCGTTAACATGTGTTTGCACAGTGCACACTTTTTGATCTTTTTCTTTGTTTTTTATCCGATATTAATTAAATTCAAAATAAAAATAGTTAATTATATTTTTTATATATTTCTTAATCATGTGTTGTTAGTTTATAAAATAACTAAACTGGAAAATATTCTTCATTTTGATAATTTTCCAAGGGAGCATTTGTTTGCACATAATCTCGTGCCAGGTCCTTATAACACCTCCCTCTATCGAGGTCTTAAAGGCCTTTGCTGCTTTCCCAAAATTCCCGATTCGGACTTTAACAGCTTGGAATATTACAGTAATATTGCCAATCTTGCTCAATATTGACAATATTGCAACAATATTGCCGCAATATTACTGCAATGCAAAAAGGCGGACAGGAATATTGCAGCTATGTTGCAAATGAAGGAATATTGCATCAATATTGCAAGTCTTGCAAAATATTGGCAACATTGCAATATTCCTGCAATTGGCAATTTATGCAAGAATCGCCATATTTCTGCAATATTACCGCAATATTCCAAGCTGTCTGGGTAACTATAACCCCGCGGTCTTAAGGCCTTTGCTGCCTACAGTGCCCCTTCCTCCCCCTTTAATTTGGGAATGTCATTGCAATATATTATAAGGTCTATCAAATGCCAGATGGGTGGATGTTTAATTACCATTGAAGATTTATTTATGATGTTTAAAATAAAAATATTTGACATAACAAAAAATAATTTATGTCTGAAACAAGCGAAAGTTGGGGGCACATGATTAAGAAAGGCGAGGGATTGCCTCAGGCGGGTCATGCGGCTGGTAATTGCATATACCATATATATACAGTATATATATTGGTTTCTCAACAGTGGCGGATCCAGAGGAGTTTCTCGGGGGGGGGGGGGGGGTAATATGGTGTGACTGGTCACACAGCACTCGCGGAGCTCTCTCAAGTGTGCTGAGTGACTAAATTAAAAGACATTATTTCAACACTAGTGAATCACTGGTACAGTCGGTACCACAAGTGCCAAGTGTTTAAAAGTGAAGCCTTGAGCCCCTTTAATTGATTTGAAAAAAGATGATTTATTTATTTTAGTTTGGTTGACTAAGCTCCAAGTTTCACTCTCGAGCACTTGTGACGGTCGCACTGTAAAAACACTCAATAAATTTATATGACATTCAAGAGTACCGCAGTCGCAAAAGTTTAAAAACCGGTGCTTAAGAGAATTACAAACTTATTTTTCTTAATGAAATAAACAAGAATAGAGATTTTAAAAGAACTCAACATCTCTAGACAAAAAATATTTTTCTTTTGATTACCTCAATAAAAAGAGGACATCAAGTGCGCCTTTGGTAATAATATTATTAAACTAATTATTACATAAATACATTTAAAAAAAAATCAGAGTTAAAATATCTATTTGTATATAAATATATGGACCCTGTTATGCAATGGTGTGTCAAAGACCAAACATCGAGTTTTGAGAAAATCAACAATAAAGTTTTTTGTTTACATTGGATTATATATAACTAGTCGCAAAGCCCGCCTTCGGCGGGCTTTCCGCCTAGCCAGGGGGCTGCGCCCCCTGGACCCCTTGCTCGCCTTCGGCGAGCAAGTTTATTCCCAATTTGGGATATTTCTTGTTGCAATGCAAGTGTTAAGATGTTAAGGAAGGATCTTATATTCAAGCGAGGCGAGGGTACCGATTGGGATCAGCACAAAAGGGTCTGTTTATGACTGTTTAAAGGGTCAGTCACCTGCTTCCTCTCTTCGTTTTTCAACTGCTGCTTAGCCCCCACCCCCAGCCCATAGTCAGGTAGGAAGCTGGTTCACACAGCATAAAGGACGCTCTCTAATTTCTAGCCAACTTGTTGATTTTGTGTTCCCATATTGAAGAAATTTGATTATAATTAATTTTCCAAAACATTTAAGAGATTCAAATTATTACTACGTTACTCCCAGAGCCATGTATTATAGGTGTACTTAATTTCAAATGGATTCATTGAAAATTGTGGATTTCTATAGAACATATACATTAGGGTGTCCCTTATTTTTCAAAGTATTTATTTTGGAACGCATAGGGCCTAGTTTTTTTTTCATTTGCCCCTAAAATACTCACAAATAAAATTTTAGCATATTTGGGGCACTGCAACCCGTGCCGACTAGCTCCGAAACATGGCCATACAAGCTGTGCGGATAGAGTTGCGCGCCCTCGCTCTATTTGTCAGTTGTACTCTGTTTGTTTGGTAATTCAGCAATTTTTTATTAAACAGAAGGTAATATTTCCAAATGTTTCGGAGGCTTATTGGCACTCCTTCTTCAGTGGCTTTATAATATAACGAAAAAGAGGGACATTCGTGAGAAGAGAGTGGTGAGTTAAAAAGAATGTTTCAAAAATAATTTTTTATATGTCTCATGATGTCTTGCTGTCGTCGCCGAAATATCGCTTTTAATGAAATATAGAAAGAACTAGCGACGGTAGGGTTGCCTTCGGCAAACCAACCTCCGCTAGGCCCTGACGGGCGGCGCACATAGGAGTATTTGAAGTAAAAACCCGATCAAAATAGAAAAACTCAAAATGGATGCTTCTTTATCTACTATAACCGGTTTATTGGAATCAAGGACGGATCCAGAGGTGTTTCTCGGGAGGGGGGGGTAACCTGGTGTGACTGGTCGCACAACACAATTTTTTCTTAATTTCGGAAAATTTAAAGGCGCATTCTGGCCAATTATTTATTATTTTCCTTATATAAGAATATAAATACGCGTACAAATAAAATTTTTAAGTATTAATTTTTAAAATTTTACATTAAAAATAAAATTTTTTTCGAAAAAAAGTATTTTTTTTTTCAAATCTCGTGGAGGGGGTTATTACCCCCTTTACACCCCCCCCAACCCTTCCGGTTCGGCTACCTGGTCATAACATCACTCGGAACCCAGTCATTGTGTCAACTGCTTGTCTTGGTTCTAGGCGCTCTCATTTTCGTTAGTCAGTTTTTTGTGCAAAATGTCTTCATGTGGTGGTCAACAGAAAAAAAACGACTTGAATGTGGAAATTGAAGGTATGCTCTCTATATTACAGTATATTTGAATCAGTTTAAACGTAATTATCACTGTTTCTTATAAATATCAAAAGTCGCTTTTTTGTACGTTTTTTTTAAGAAAATTTCAGACAAATTAGTGTTTTTGTTTATGTGTCGCGGCTTGTCGCCTCAAACTTTTTATCTGGGCATAAAGTTTAGTCCTTTAGGATGTAGAAACAAGAAAAATATATCCCCCCATCTCACCCTATATTTTCTTATAGTATTTTTACGTGAACGAGGGACTCCGTTCTTCGGGAGGACATGAAGTTAGTTGAATGAGTCTTTCTTCCATCAAATTCATTTTTTCTTCTATTTTTTTTTTCCTTTGAACTCTTTCAAAATATCATAGAACTCCATTCTGGTAATTTTTTAACTCTTCCCAAAGGATCTATAACAAAAGAAAACTAAAATTATACTAAATCGATTTAATGAATTTCTGTTCCCTCGTTCACTTTAAAGTCTAATAAAAAAATATGGGGTGAGTCGGGGTGAAATGTTTTTCTTGTTTCTACATCCTAAAAGACTAAACTTTATGCCCATATAAAAAGTTTGAGGCGACAAGCCGCGACACATAAACAAAAACACTAATTTGTCTGAAATTTTCTTTAAAAAAATGTTCAAAAAGCGACTTTTGATATTTATAAAAAACAGTGATAATTACGTTTAACTGAATCAAATATACTGTAATATAGAGAGCTTACCTTCAATTTCCACATTCAAGTCGTTTTTTTCTGTTGACCGCCATATGAAGACATTTTGCACAAAAAACTGAGTAACGAAAATGAGAGCGCCTAAAACCAAGGCAAGCAGTTAAAACAATGACTGACTTCCGACTGACATTGTGACCAGATAGCCGAACCAGAAGGGTCGGAGGGGCTGGACTCCAATAAGCCGGTTATAGTAGATGAAGAAACATCCATTTTGGGTAGCATTAGGTAAACTTTGAGTTTTTCTATTTTGATCGGGTTTTTACGTCAAATACCCCTATGTGCGAC
>JAKCPI010009446.1:0-16808 GCA_023213315.1 Euborellia annulipes | reverse complement strand
AAACTTCACAAAGAATTTTTTGGCGAAACATAATTATTAATAAATTTAAAATAAAAGATAAATCCTTATTTATTTCCGCACTTTTTATTTCCAAATATACAAAATTTCTCTATATTTCTTAAATTTCTTATATAAATACCAATAAAATTCAATTAAAAAAGAAATTTGAAAAATTCAAGGAAAAGAAGTATACAGTTCAGAGTTGTGTCAATAACCTTTCAAGCCTAACTATTCCAAAGGATATATTAAATATTATGGAATATGGACCTAAGCACTTGACATATACTAATTTAAAAAATAAAAATGAATTAATTAATTTGATAACAGATCTTGAATATATTGTTGATACAGCTATTCCTGATCTCAAGGAAAAAAATTATAAAAGGCTACAACTCTCAAATACACTTAATAACTATTACATAAAAGAAAAAAATAATAGGAATAAAACCTATATTTTTCAAGATACCTTAGAACAACAAATTAAAAAGACTAAAAAATTCGTCCGGAGAAAATGCAGATAATATCTCTATAACTAGATCGGATAAAGGAAACTCGACCATAATTTTAAATAAAGTTGATTATATTAATAAAGTCAATGATACCCTGAACGAAGGAGATACCTATTCTTCAATAACAAAAACCCACAAAATATCTTAGAGACGAAAGTTAATAGGTATGTTAAGTCTTTGGAACATAAAGAAATCATTGATAAAGGGTTGGCCAAACTACTAAAGAGCGAAAATAATAATTTACCCAGATTATATGCATTAATTAAAGATCACAAACAAGACATGCCAGTACGTTTAATAGTCTCATGTGTGAATAGTCACTTAACAAATTTAAATAAATATTTTTCAAATATATTGAAATTTGTGACAAAAAAACCATACAGAGTAAAAAATTCCCATGAAATAATTGATGAGATTAAAAATATAAAAATTCCGAAAGACCATTTGCTTGTATCTTTCGATGTAATTAATTTATTTCCAACAATTAACCATCAATTAGTAATGGAAGTGATAAAGAAAAATTGGGATGAAATCAAAAAACATACTGATATGAGTTATGAACTCTTTGAAGAAGGGATAAATATTGTCTTACAAAATAATTTTTTTATGTTTGATAAAAAAATTTATAAGCAAGAAAAAGGCCTCCCTATAGGCTCGGGGATTAGCCCAGTTTTGGCAGATCTGGTTATTGATGATGTTTTTACAACAATTATTCAAAAACAAAAAATATTTATTCTATTATCAGTATGTAGATGATTCGATTTGCTGTATACCTAGAGAAAGTGTTATGACCTTCCTAGATGCACTAAATGACTACAATGCAAATATAAAATACACTTATGAGATTGAGCAGAACAACGCTCTCACCTTCCTGGACTTGTGCATAATAAGATCAGATGATGGCACTCTTAAAACTAATATTTATTATAAAAAATGTAAAACAGATAAAATGGTTAATTATCATTCACGTCATAGCTTAGCTCAAAAGTCGAATATTTTAACGAATGAGATCAAGAGAATATTAACCTTATCAGATCCAATCTTTCACAAAGAAAATTTAGAGAATTTTAGAACGAAAGCAATAAAGAATGAGTACCCCAAAAATTTAATAAACAGAATGATAAATAAAGCTATTTCATACCTCTCCAGCCCTATAAGCAATTCACAAGAAAAACAACAACAATACAATACGCAAGAGGTATTTTACAATAAGCTGTAACATCCCGTCATTGAATCAGAAATTTAAAAGAATTTTAAGAGATAATAATGTAGTTCTGATTGAAAAAACCTACAAAAGTCATCAGTAGTATATATAATAACAAAGACCCAATATCAAAATTTGATCAATCAAATTTGATTTATGAAGTAGAATGCAAGACTTGCAAATTGGAAGGGTGCTCCTGTAAATATATAGGAGAGACGAAGAGGAGGCTGAAGAGAAGAATTTATGAACATGAGTTATCGGTAAGGAAGAAGGAATTAAAACAGCCCTTTCGATTCATTCGTTGGAGAACAGACATGAATTGACTATGAAAAACGCGAAGATTTTAAGTTATGAAAAAATTTGGAGAAAAGAAAAATAAAAGAGTGCTGTTATATTGTGTGCAACACCAATAAATGTGTCAATTTTAGGGGTGATAGTGAAAAAATTTCAGACTTTTTTAAGTGTATCCTCTGACTGTATTTATTTGTTTGTTTATTTATTGGTTGTATTAGATCTAAGTTTTTTAATATTCTCAATAAAGTAATGTTAGGTAATATATCAATATAGTAATGTGAAAAATAAAAAACTTTGTTCCACCCAGTGTCTGGTTGTATGTAAATATGGGAAATTCTGCGAGTGGCCGGGGGCCTTGCATGTTTATTTAATTCTCTTTTTGAGAAATATTATTAATTAATTTTATATAGAAAAATTCCATCTATAAATAAAGAGATTATCTCCTTTTTATATTAGAAGGCCTTGCCCGGTCGACTGGCTTTTAGAAATCAAACGAGTGTTGTTGAGGTAATGACAAATGTATTTTTTTGAAAAGTTGATATCTGATGAGCCGAGGTTTATTTTATTGTATGACGTTTTCCAACCTTTAAATTGTAAGTACATTGTTGTTCCCTTTTTATTGACATTTAATGTATAATGTACTGTGTTATCATTTAACCTCCTTTTAATGTATTTTTAGTCTTGGCTGAAGATGGCTGTGTGATGCGGCCGAAATATCCCAAAGAAATTTTGTATATTTGGAAATAAAAAGTGCGAAATAAATAAGGATTTATCTTTTATTTTAAATTTACTTTATTATTTTACCATTTTCTTCCTTGGAGGGGGCAAATTTCCCCTCTGCCCCCCCCCCAAAGGCATCTCAAATAGAGTTGGATAATTTTTTTACCAAGAGGTGGATTTGAATTCAGTTGTGCTTATAGTTCGTACAGTGTTGTCATATAAAATTCAACAACATATCATCTGCGCTGAAATAAAAAAATTTATTTTTTTTTTTAAAGTATGTATAATTAGGCTACTAATTCAAATATATTCTTCCAAATGAAAATGCAGTAATGAAATCTAATTTTTATCTATCGCGCACTTCTGACGAAAAACTTTGACGCAAAACTCATTTTGCATAAAAAAAGTTTTTTTTTTTATTACATAATAAAAAAATTTTATATAGTTGTTTTGTTAAAAGGGGATGATGTAATCTAAAAGCCGAAATATCGTCATTGTAGAAACACATGACATAATTCTACAATGACGCTATTATTAAAATACACCCCCAAGGCTTCTATTCGGCCTTGTAGCATAGACAACCAGTTTATGTTGGGAAAATTTTTTAGGTTCCTCTTCCTGAATCCTTTGGGATGGAATTAGGTTTAAAAAAAACAACGCTCTGAATATAAAATTTGAAAATAAAAAAATTGTTTCTTTGATAAAAAAAAAGAAAAGAAAATGCGATAACAAGTATAGGAAAATAATAAATTATCTTCATCCGTGAATATTTATATTATTATTTATTATATCATAGGAAATCAGGAAATGCATTTCACTTTTTTTGCTCGGTAATTTCTCTACTTATGTTAAATTTTATATTAGTTCAAAAAAACTGGTCGCACAGCACACAACTTTCTCTTACCTTTGATAAGACTATGTTGTGTTCTGTGCAATCACACCAGATTTTTTTGTGACGGCACATATTTAATTTCCGACACTACGGTACATTTGAAATCAAGATGTAAAATTTATAAACAGAAAAATATTATCATAGCAAACATTTCTCCTATTTTTCCTATAAAGTACAAGGGTCTTCAAACAATTTTGAGAGCAAAATGTGAATATGCATTTTAAAGAGTTTCTAAAAAATAAGTGAATTTTAATCAAAATCTTTGGAGCAAATTTTGAAAAAATCGAAAAACTACATCAGTAAAGTACTAGTACTTTTTGTCATATTTTGACCAAAAGCTTATTTTCAGGCCTCAGGATGTGGCTAACTTATTTATAAAATTTCAACTTCCTAACTCAATTCTTTCATGCTTAAAACTGAACACAGACAGACAGACCATCATGGGCGTAACTAGGAGGTGCCGGAGGGGGCACGAGCCTTCTGCCCCCTTCTGGCCCCCAGAAAGCTCCCTGCCCCAAGAAAAATTGAGAAAATATGGGGCCCCCGGAAGATAGCTGGTCCCATGCCCCCTTCCCAACCAAATTCTCTAATGCAGACCATGTTGCGAAAACCACTTTTTTGGATTCAGGGGAACTCAAAACGTGTATATCCAACAAAATCTCGACCTCGAATTTTTGACATGAAACCAATACTTTCTCTCTCTATATATCCTACATATATAGGAAGAGAAAGTAATAAAAAGATTTTGATCTTTGTTGTGATTTATTAGTGATTTGGGTTGCCTCGCTTCCGATATTCGAAAAAAAATCAACTATTTTTGAAATCCCTGGCAAATAAACTATAATAAAAATCATTACAAAAATAAGACAAAAATGGGCAAGGAGAAATAGTTGGAAGGAAAATATATTTAATTTTTAATTTAATATGAAAAAAAAAATAGTAAATCGAACAAACTTTTATTAAAACTTGAGCAATAGAAAAATCTCATGCTTGATAGGAATGTATTATTTATTACATAGATCGGGGACAAATAGAGGAACAAATTGCGGCTCTTTAATATTTAATTTCAAGCTTCTATTTGATATGTGAATATTCTGTATTAAAATAATGATAACTTTGAATCAACATGAAAAAACTATTTCAAGTAAAAATAACAAGCAAATATTTTTGTGGAATGGCTGGTTTTGTGATTGACAAATTTCGGTTCTTGTTATTATCACAATTTGCGCAGTTGAATTCTTCATTAGAGCTCTATTTCTCAACATTTTTCGCAAATAAAATTTCAAACAGAGGGACGCACGGATTTTAGCGAATTTGGAAGATAAAGAGAATAAAACCAGCCTCTTTTTCTCTCTCACCACATCAATTTATTGCACATATTCCGGTGAAGAAGAGGCTGATTTTATTCTCCTAATCTTCCCAATCCACGTTCCCAGCTTTACACACATTACAATTATATATAAAATAAAGGTCATTTAGATGTACCATCAAGAGAAAGATATTGGACAACCCCCTCACTTCTTCCTGAATTTAGAGCCTTTTGAGGTATGTATACAGGGCCGTAACTAGGCAGATACAACAGATACACGGTGCACCTGTTGCATCTGCCTAGTTACGGCCCTGTATACCTACCTCAAAAAGCTCTAAATTCAGGTAGAAGTGAGGGGGTTGTCCAACATCTTTTCTCTTGATGGTATGTAACAGCTCTTCTTCTTTCCATAACTAATTAATTTGTAAATATTTCGAAATCTTCAGTTGATGCAAATTAAATTTTTGGGTGTTTGTAGTTTAAATTTTGTTGACTAAGATAATAGCAAGTCAAGGTCTCTATCTATTCTATAAATGAAGCGCTAACATGTGTTTGCACAGTGCACACTTTTTGATCTTTTTCTTTGTTTTTTATCCGATATTAATTAAATTCAAAATAAAAATAGTTAATTATATTTTTTATATATTTCTTAATCATGTGTTGTTAGTTTATAAAATAACTAAACTGGAAAATATTCTTCATTTTGATAATTTTCCAAGGGAGCATTTGTTTGCACATAATCTCGTGCCAGGTCCTTATAACACCTCCCTCTATCGAGGTCTTAAAGGCCTTTGCTGCTTTCCCAAAATTCCCGATTCGGACTTTAACAGCTTGGAATATTACAGTAATATTGCCAATCTTGCTCAATATTGACAATATTGCAACAATATTGCCGCAATATTACTGCAATGCAAAAAGGCGGACAGGAATATTGCAGCTATGTTGCAATTGAAGGAATATTGCATCAATATTCCAAATCTTGCAAAATATTGGCAACATTGCAATATTTCTGCAATTGGCAATTTATGCAAGATTCGCGATATTTCCGCAATATTACCGCAATATTCCAAGCTGTCTGGGTTACTATAACCCCGCGGTCTTTGCTGCCTACAGTGCCCCTTCCTGCCCCCTTTAATTTGGGAATGTCATTACGATATATTATAAGGTCTATCAAATGCCAGATGAGTGGATGTTTAATTACCATTGAAGATTTATTTATGACTAGCTGCGGTAGGGTTGCCTTCGGCAACCCTACCCCGCTAGGCCCTGGCGGGCGGCGTCTCGGGATATGACTAAGAGTTGTCCAGATAAATGTATTTTAATTAATTATGAAAAAGAGTTTTTATTTTTTTTTTTTTAAATATTTGATTAATATATTTTTCAATTATTTACACCCTAAGGAAGCGTAATTTTAAATTTTATTAAAATCGAATGAAAAATAAATTTCAGGGCGGGGGCAGGGGGTGATTGAACTTTCTGATGTCTAAAATACCATTTTTCAATTATTTACACCCTAAGAAAGCAACATTTTAAATTTTATTAAAATCGAATGAAAAATAAATTTCAGGGGGGGGGGGGTCAGGGGGGGTGATTGAACTTTCTGATGTCTAAAATACCATTTTTCAATTATTTACACCCTAAGAAAGCGTCATTTTAAATTTTATTAAAATCGAATGAAAAATAAATTTTAGGGGGGGTCAGGGGGGTGATTGAACTTTCTGATGTCTAAAATTCCATTTTTCAATTATTTACACCCTAAGAAAGCGTCATTTTAAATTTTATTAAAATCGAATGAAAAATAAATTTCAGGGGGGTCAGGGGGGTGATTGAACTTTCTGATGTCTAAAATACCATTTTTCAATTATTTACACCCTAAGAAAGCAACATTTTAAATTTTATTAAAATCGAATGAAAAATAAATTTCAGGGGGGTCAGGGGGGGTGATTGAACTTTCTGATGTCTAAAATACCATTTTTCAATTATTTACACCCTAAGAAAGCGTCATTTTAAATTTTATTAAAATCGAATGAAAAATAAATTTTAGGGGGGGGTCAGGGGGGTGATTGAACTTTCTGGGGTCTAAAATACCATTTTTCAATTATTTACACCCTAAGAAAGCGTCATTTTAAATTTTATTAAAATCGAATAAAAAATAAATTTTAGGGGGGGGTCAGGGGGGTGATTGAACTTTCTGGGGTCTAAAATACCATTTTTCAATTATTTACACCCTAAGAAAGCGTCATTTTAAATTTTATTAAAATCGAATAAAAAATAAATTTTAGGGGGGTCAGGGGGGTGATTGAACTTTCTGTGGTCTAAAATACCATTTTTCAATTATTTACACCCTAAGAAAGCGTCATTTTAAATTTTATTAAAATCGAATAAAAAATAAATTTTAGGGGGGTCAGGGGGGTGATTGAACTTTCTGGGGTCTAAAATACCATTTTTCAATTATTTACACCCTAAGAAAGCGTCATTTTAAATTTTATTAAAATCGAATGAAAAATAAAAAAAATAAAATTTTAGGGGGGGGGGCGCAGAGCGGAAAAATCTTTTCAAATGTCGAATTGTTAGGGGGAGGAAGAGTTTTTATTTTTCATTTTAAAGATTTGATAAATATATTTTTCATAAAGCCAGTTAGATCCTGTTTTCCAATGCTTTGCTATGGGGTAATTGATAACCCCCCAAAAAGGGGGGTTCCCTACCCCTAATTCGATATAATGATAGCCTAAAACCACCCCCGGAAAATTCCCTACCCATTAAAAAAAACTCCATGAAAATCGGTCCAGTAGTTTCGGAGTCTATGCGTTACAAACAGACAGACAGACAGACAGACAGACAGACAGACAGACAGACAGACAGACAGACAGAGATTGTCTTTTATATAATAGTATAGATGTTTAAAATAAAAATATTTGACATAACACAAAATAATTTATGTCTGAAACAAGCGAAAGTTGGGGGCACATGATTAAGAAAGGCGAGTGATTGCCACAGGCGGGTCATGCGGCTGGTAATTACATATACCATATATATACAGTATATATATTGGTTTCTCAACAGTGGCGGATCCAGAGGAGTTTCTCGGGGGGGGGGGGGGGAATATGGTGTGACTGGTCACACAGCACTCGCGGAGCTCTCTCAAGTGTGCTGAGTGACTAAATTAAAAAACATTACTTCAACACTAGTGAATCACTGGTACAGTCGGTACCACAAGTGCCAAGTGTTTAAAAGTGAAGCCTTGAGCCCCTTTAATTGATTTGAAAAAAGATGATTTATTTATTTTAGTTTGGTTGACTAAGCTCAAAGTTCCACTCTCGAGCACTTGTGACGCACTGTACACTCAATAAATTTATATGACATTCAAGAGTACCGCAGTCGCAAAAGTTTAAAAACCGGTGCTTAAGAGAATTACAAACTTATTTTTCTTAATGAAATAAACAAGAATAGAGATTTTAAAAGAACTCAACATCTCTAGACAAAAAATATTTTTCTTTTGATTACCTCAATAAAAAGAGGACATCAAGTGCGCCTTTGGTAATAATATTATTAAACTAATTATTACATAAATACATTAAAAAAAAATCAGAGTTAAAATATCTATTTGTATATAAATATATATACACCTTGTATAAAATAAAAATTAACTTTAATAATACTTGTTGTGTGTCCGTGGGATATTTCTTTCTTATAAATATTTCTTACGAATGTCTACAGGTTTCAGCATAAGGTCCATGTCGATCCTTAATGATCCATACATGGTCGATAATAGCTCCCTCCTGAAAATTTGAATAAATATAGAGGCCAGTCATAGGCTTTTGTTTAAGGTGCGCGTCTCGAAAAACCGTTAAAGCACGATTGACTAGAGGCGGCAAGAGATGGCGTTAGTGTTCCCCCATTGGAATATAAGGGACAAATTGCATTTCATTCTAGACTTTCCAGCTAATTAATTAAAGGCAAAAAATTAATTATTTTTTAACACAATGATTACTAATTTAATTATCTACAACTTATGGAGCTCCTTTTTTAAAATATCTTTTATTTAATGCGATTAATCTAAAAAAAAAATTTTTTTTTTCGAAAATCAAAAAAAGGCCTTCTATAACTTGTAGATATTTTAAATAGCTTTAATTTAAAAAAAATTTGAGGTCGATAGCTTCAAAATTGTGGCCGCTGGAAAGTCCCGAAATTAGCACCCCGAGACGCGCACCTTAATATAAAATGCTTACTTTATCGTCCGAAACTTGTTCAAAATATAGATGCGTTTTATTATAGGCTTTAAGCCTCATATATCCATAATCAGAGCTTCTAAATGCAGACCAATTTGGAGGGTTTGGTACGAAGCCATCTACTTTTTCATCACAGCCCTAAAATTATAATCAAAGAGTAGATTATTAGTAAGGTGTTTGGAATAAGATATGTTTTGCCAAGAGAATCCCCCCACACACGGAACAAATTTCTAACAAAAAATTTATTACACATTTAGGAATGAGTTTATGAGAATTTTTAAATAAATTACTTGTAAGGAAATATTATTTTGAAGAAAATTTTATTTACCACCACCAGTCTTGGAAAAAATGTTCCCTGTGACTATTACACCATAAGAATTTATTAATAAAACGAATTATTCACAAAAACAAATTACATATTTATATAATTGGAAAATAAATTTTGATTAATTTTCCTTTTTAAAAAGAAATAATGTCCTCGGGGCTTGGTGTAGAGGTTAGCGTGCTAACCTCGTATACCAAACGTCGCGGGTTCGGACCCCAGGCAGTCCGATGATTTTATTTAAGCCATTTGGATACCAAATGCTTAATAAATGCCTGGACCCCATATATGTATATTAAATCAATAACGGTTATCGTAAATGTCTTATATGGCCTGAGTTGCCGAAAAGACAGTGTGAATGTGAGTGTGAGTGTGAGAAAATTAGATACAATATTTATTGCCTAAATAGCATATTATAGATAAATTTGTAAAAATGCAGAAGAGAAAATGAATAAATAAAGAAGAAAATGGAGCAGAATCTCGATCGTCCGTATTATTTGGGAAAAGGATTCTCAACCAGTGCCTTGTCAATGGAAAGGGGGAGGGGAGTGAGGGTTTGGGATTTAGAACACCCTCCCCCCCCCTTGATTCAATCAAAATACCAAATCCCCTGTTTCTTTAAACTATCACTTGGTTGGCTCAGATGAAGAAGCTTGTTGAATGCCATGTATTTTTTTCTTCAAATACATATATAACGATATATTGATAATAAAGTCTTAATGGCCCCAGGAGCCGAAAAATAACTTATATAAATAACATCAACTATCGGCAGATTGAAAAAAAAAAATTTGAATGAACAATTTTGTTTATTTAAAAAAATGTTCTTTTTAAAGATTTATATAGCCGTATATGGGACCATCTTCAGGGTCAGGTTAATGTCTGAAAATATATATCCTCGCCGCCAAGTTATATTGGGCATACACAATTGTAAATTGCTCAACCATGTTCATGCCCAAAAATTTTTATTTTTCACATACCATGGACAGAGAGTGAAGATGGTCCCATATGCGACCGAAACGTCCAGGGGGCGGATTAAAGGGGGGGGGGGGGGCGATCCCCCCCCCGGAGAAATTCAAACAGTTATAAAAACTAGTAATCTAAAGAAATTATGATTTCCGCTCTTTAATTTCAATTGAATTTGTTACCAATCAATTTAAATAAATAGGAAAGGGGTCTAAATGGCCATAGATGCCGTCAAAGTCCTTAAATAAAAAAAAACCCCCCCCCCCCCCCCGACAAAATTGCATTAATCCGCCACTGGAAACGTCAGCACTGGTTTGATAATAAATCGAAATATAAACTAGCTGCTTTGCTCATTCTTACTACCTATTTGAATATTTTTTATTTATTTATTTTTTTCCCTTATGCTCAATCAGTGGATTTGTTTTTTTTTTCTTTTCGGCATCTGAGGCCATATAGACTTTAAAGGATAACTTAACGATACATGTGAATCAGGCACATTTATTTATATCAACTGAAATTCAGTTAATTTAAATAAATATTCATTAGACTGCCTGGGGTCCGAACCCTCTTAGCTTTTGAGATTATCAATATTGACATCTTTTATCTTTAATCTCCTGGCTAAGGGGGAGGGGAGATTTTAAAGATTATGCCATCTATATAAGAATTTTTGCTTTAAAAAATCACAACCCTTCAGTCCAAGAGCAAATTTTCCTTAAAAAAAAATTATAATTCCCAGGAACAAATCATGGTTGCGCCAATGATAGAGCATAATATAATATTCTCAATACTTCTCAATAATAAATAATATAAATAATTACCGTATTAAAAAAAAGATAGTTTAAAAAAACTGGGAATTTAGCATGGATTTTGCATGGAAGGTTCTGGATCGCCTCACTGGCTAAAATAAAGGAAAAATCGTGGATTAAATAATGGAAAAATCAAGGAAAATTAAAATGAAGGAAAAATCGTGGGTTTCTTGTTCCCGATACTGTATTATTTTATAGAATTATACTCACAGCAGAGCCCGTAGTGACATGCACAGGAGCGCAAGGATTTGTGTGAAGGCTCGTCATAACTTCCATTATAGACTTTGTAATTATAGAGAGGCCACATTCTTTCATAGGAATGCTCATGTGCCCAAATCAGAAGATCCACTCCATGGTCATACAAAAGATTTTCAAGACCGAACCTAAAAGAAGAAAATTATAAAACATGCAGTATTTAAATACAATGAAAAAAAAAAATTTGATAATTTGTGAACATACAAAAAAATATAATCTAAATTATATGTTACGTTATTTGATAAATACAATAACAGCACAACACATAACAAATGAAAGAAAATGAAACCGCCAGTTAAGGCAAGACAACCATTATTCAATCTCGAGGGGATACAATCACTTAATGTGTATTTATTTACCATCCTAAAAATGGAACTCCCACTCTGGTCAAAGTTTGCAATTGAGTGCAGTCATCTCGGTCGTCATTGGAACAATACATGGGCCGGTGTCCAAAAAGAACAATCCACGGCCTCTGGGCTCGATTTTCTGGCGATGAGGCTTCCTGAAGTATTAATAACAAAAATCAGCAGGAAAAAAAAGAAATTTTGAGGATCAAACGTAAGTTAGTATTTTTTCTTTACAAAATTTATTTTCTTCATCTGATATATCAAATGATGATAAAATTTTTAATTAGTGTGCGCGTCTCGAAAAGCCGATAGTAGACCATTCACTACCGAGTTACTCGAGGCGGCAAGAGATGGCGTTAGTTTTTCCCTAGGAATACAAGGGATTTATTCCATTTCATTTAAAGTTTCCAGCTAATTAATTAAAGGCAAAAAATTAATTATTTTTTAACAAAATGATTACTAATTTAATTATCTATAAGTTATAGAGCTACTTTTTTTAAATATCATTTATTTAATGAGATATTAATCTAAAAAAAAATTTTTTTTTTTTCAAAAAAAGGGCTTTTATAAGTTGTAGATATTTTAAATAGCTTTAATTTAAAAAAAATTTGAGATCGATAGCTTCTAAATTGTGGCCGCTGCAATCTCCCAAAATTAGCCCTTTTTTGATTTTCGAAAAAATAAAATTTTTTTTTTAAATTAATCGCATTAAATAAAAGATATTTTTAAAAAATTCGCTCTATAACTTATAGATAATTAAATTAGTAATCATTGTGTTAAAAAATAATTAATTTTTTACCCTTAATTAATTAGCTGGAAACTTTCAAATGAAAGGGAATAAATCCCTTGTATTCCTATGGGAAAAACTAACGCCATCTCTTGCTGACTAGAGTAACTCGGTAGTCAATCGTGTCCTAACGGTTTTTCGAGACGCGCACCTTAAATAGGCCTACTAGAGTATAGTATTTGTTGCTCAAACTTCTCAAATCTCCGATACTCAGTCATAAGCTTAGTACTCGATTATATCTTTTAAGATAAGATATATTGAGTAACTTACACTATATAAAGCGTTATTTGCGCGTAGCAGAAATTCTAGTTTGGGAGAGAAATAATAATTTGTTTTGAAAAAGGTGACGGTTTTTATATGTATATTACGATTAAATGAATGTGAGATTATTGTATTAAGAGGAGGCATCGGACGTTCTACTTTCGCCGTTACATCACGCGATTGCGATACCCAGTCAAAACATCTTGTATTTATTTATCTGAATCAATTAATTCTATTAATTCCTTATCTTTTTACTTATAATTACAAAGTTCATTAAAATATTAAATTTCGATAAGAGTTCAATAACTTTACATACTGATATTTACCTTGAGATCTTGCTCTAACCATTCGAATTGTTTAATCACTTGTTTGATGCCGTATTTCAAGAAATAATAAACCTCAGTTGAGATCGAAATATAATGCACTGGTCCGAGATTGAAACTATAAAATAATTCTCCGTATTGTCCAGGCATATTAAATCGATTTTTGTAATTACTGAAATTACTAAAAAAGAAAATTGAAGAAATTATAAGAAAGAAGATCTCTCTTAGTTTCTCTTACTTACTATCTCTCTTCGTGATTGCCTGGACAAGTCATATAAGGGAGATAAGCAGCAATCGGTTCGATTTGATTCATAAACTCATCTCCTATGCGTCCGTCCTCCTAAAAAGTTATTTTTTATTTTATTAAGAGAAGAGAGAGAGTGACAAAGAAAGGTTTTATTACCATATACATGTCATAAGCGAAGTCCCCCACGTGGAGAATGGCATCGTAGAGACCTCTTTGAGTCTCTTCCTGGAGTCTTGGCAGAGATTGAGGATTCTCATTGCCCATATCTCCATAAACAGCAAGTTGAGGTGACCATTGAGAGTCATCTCTAGGAACTCTGAAGGAGAAGAGAGGCGACCAGCCGAGTTCACAGCCACAGTGATAATCTAATCGAAACATTTGCATTCAATTCAAATAATACGTTTGATATATCATAGAAAGAGCTACCATATTTCTCTCCAGGAGTCAAATCTTTCAATCGAACCGTATGAATATATTGAGAAGATGCTGGACTGTTGCTGAAAAGTTTTGAACTTCCTTCAGCCTTTAAGATCAAACCATTAATGCCATATTCGACAAATGAGGCGTTCGTTTCGTTTTTCGTACTCCAAGTCACGACCAATTCATCTAACGAATCTGCAATTTAATATCGGCAAATTTAGATATTTTGAAAAATACTAATAATTATAAACCCACCTCCTAGAGAGAGATGCACCTGCTGGGGTTGATATGAATGGAAACAAATTCCAAATCCGATGAAATGTATTATAAATAATAAATAAAAGAGCGGCTGCATGGCTGCTTGCTGGAACAAAGATATCTTCTAAATTTGTGTTTTTTAATAGATATACATAAGAAATATCAGATCGTGACGTAAATTCATTGCTCAATAATAAAAGATTAAAACAATTGATCAATAAAACAAAAACAATGATAATTTATTATCTATATAAAAAAGATGAAAATAAAATAAATAATTGATTTTAAAATATAAATAATAAAATAATGAGAGGGAAGAATCCCACTTCCCCATCATATGTGAGGTATAAAATAATACAATTCAAAGAGTAGATGTGCAGTTATAATTTTTGTAATTTAGACCAGTGGGGGAGGAGTAAAGAAGAGATTATGCAAGTCTTGGTCTTCCCCCTTGGAAAAAAAAAACAGATTTATTTTTTAATCATTTGCTTTAAACCAAACAACCCTGAAATATTGGAACCCAATATCTGGGATGAAGGCTTGAAAAAAACTTACGATGACGCGCATACTAAACAATGGCGTCATTTCAACTTTTTCTTGAGGAGGGGATAAACTTTTTTCTTTAAAGATATCTAAAATTAGGCCAAAAGATATTTTATTTAATTAATTCGTTACAGTTTATAGATATATTTTAAAATATTTTATTTAGAACAATATAAAATTTAAAAAGGATCAGAACCCTTTGGGGGGATGCCCCCTGCCCCCCCCTCCTCTTCTCAAAATCGACGTAAAAAAGAATTCAATTTACTAATTTCTTTTTTTATTTCCAGATTTCCATTTGTTCGTCACAACTCAACTTCTGCTGCAATTGACCTTTGGTGAGTTTTTTTTTTTTTAATATCTAAGCTTATATATATATATATGAGTCGTATTATTTCAGAGCCAGCCAAATAAAAAAAAACAAATTTCATATTTATCAATTTTATTATAAGGATGTCGGCCAATAATAAATACCTCAAGATCTTCGAACTTTTTTCAGTTTTCTGCTTATGTCATAAATTAAGCATATTTTGTGAACCATAGTACATTAGAAAGTTGTAGAGCATTAAGTTTGCTAAAATTTTGTTGATAAAACGAATGTGTAGTAGACTCAATACTAACCGAGATACGGCCAATCAAAGTTTCTATTTTTTTTTATATTTCGAGAAACTTGGGACTTTTTTCAGTTTTTCGCTTATATCTAGTAAAGTAAACATATTTTGTTAACCATAGTAGAATGTCAAATTGTAGAGGATTAAATTTGCTAAAATTTGGTTGATAAATCGAGTATGTAAACCTAATATTATCCGAGATAAGGGCGAATGAATTTTTTAATTGTTTTATATTTCGAGAAACTTTGCTCGGCCGTATCTCGGTTAATATTGGATCTACAAATTCGTTTTATCAACGAGAATTTAGCAAATGTAATTCTCTACAACTTGGTATTGTACTATGGTGCACAAAATATGCTTAGTTTACGAGATATAAAACAAAATAAAAAACTGAAAAAGTCCTAAAATTTTGAGGTGTTTGTCCCCCCCCCCCCCCCCCCCCCCCCCCCCCCTCAAGTTAGCAGAGGGTCCTCGAGGCCGAAAACTTAAAATAGACATCCTACTATGGGTCAACGCACACCGAAAAGACAAAACACAATTTGACATCATTGAACAAATTGTTTTGCCATTGAGCAAAAAATGCCAACGCACCACCGATTAGGCAAAAATGCTCAATGGCAAAACATTTTGCCTAATCAATGTGCGTTGGCATTGAGCAAAACGTTTTGTCCAAGATTAAAAGAATTAAATCATTTCTTTGTTCTCGCTAAATGATTTTTAAAACTCACGGAATGAATTGATGATAATAAAATATTCATAGGATAATCAATACAAGAGGGGAGAGAAATGTAATGCTCTACACTGAGAGATTGGACTAGGCAAATTGCACAAAAACTAAAGACAGGACAAATGATTGTAATCGCGGATGATGCGAATGAATTGGAAACAAAGAGCAGAATACTTTAATTATTTAAAAAATGCAGTGTTGGCTTTTAAGCGTTAACCAGGCGTTAACGTTATTTGGATAATATATATATTAAAGTATTCTGCTCTTTGTTTCCAATTCATTCGCATCATCTGCGATTACAATCAGTGGCGTATTCAGGGGGGCCAGAGGGGCCGCCCCCCCAAAAAGCCTTCTCCAAAACAAAAAAATCCCTATTGTTTTTCCTAATGATTTTTTTTTAAATAATTATTTTATTAACTCTCATAAATTCTAAAATCTAACAAAAAACTTATAAATAATTGAAAAAATCTCTAATATTTATGAATTTTGTATTAAAATAATTTTTTATTTCAAGAAAAAAAAAATTTTTTTATTTGTTTTTTATTTATAATTATTATATTATCTAAAAAACAATTTCTCCACTTTAAGTTTCTTGGAGGAAGGGGGGGGGGGGGGTTCTTGAAACTTTTCGCCCCCCCCCCCCAAGCAGAAATCCCTGGCTACGCTACCCCATTGTTAACAATTATTTGTCCTGTCTTTAGTTTTTGTGCAATTTGCCCAGTCCAATCTCTTCCTCTTGTATTGATTATCCTATAATATTTTATTATCATCAATTCATTCTGTG
>JAKCPI010009443.1:0-33494 GCA_023213315.1 Euborellia annulipes | reverse complement strand
CCTAATAAAATTAATTTGATTTAAAATAAAAATTTGAAAGTATTTCAAATAAGAGAGGAGGGTCATACTATAATATATTACTGTTATAATCTTGACAACTCGAGTTCAAATCCACCTTATGGCAAAAACCTATTTGAAATTCCTCCAGGAGGAAAGAACCGCCAACCCACCTCACTACCATTCCCATGAAAGTTACTTCTCAGACCACCACGTGTCAGGTCTGACACTAAAGAGAGAGTCAAATGACCTTTTGGTTGGGGGATGAAACCGTTTAAAAAAATGATAGATTAGTATAATATATATTATATATCGAATTAAAAGTGTGGTCCAGACATTTCTCCATCCATTCTTAACCACTCCCTCGTTCTCTTTTGTGAGATATCATCTCTTTTTGGAGGGGGAAGTGAACTGTCATCAACAGAGTCTGTCTGCAACCAACATCATTCCCCCCCCTCCCTGTCTCTTAATGTTTGCAGGGTAGAGAGAGAGAGGCGAAGGGCGTACAAAACTTGGACCCAACATAAATCCCTAGAGTTGCTATCTATTATCGTTATTATA
The DNA here is from genome assembly GCA_023213315.1 of Euborellia annulipes. Classification (NCBI taxonomy): domain Eukaryota; kingdom Metazoa; phylum Arthropoda; class Insecta; order Dermaptera; family Anisolabididae; genus Euborellia; species Euborellia annulipes. Next base: position 32,936 of record JAKCPI010009443.1, on the reverse strand, counting down.
TTTTAGTATTAATACGTAGGGAGTTAGCTGACGCGTCGGTTTGCATTACCGATAGACTTGGGGTCAAGTCAGCCCTTCCGATACTTTTTATTACTGTAGATAAAATATTTAATTAATTATTATTGATCGGAAATCAAAAAGTCCTTCAGAAAAGAATAGAATGCCCCATTTTTTTTTTCTAAATTTTAGGTAAAATTATTCCCGAATTTTTTTGTAGATTTTTCAATCTCCACTTCTTCATCCACTTTAATATTTTTCAAATTTAACAAAATTCTTTCCAAAATTAATAAAGTTAGAAACTATTAAAATCAGAAAAACCTCGAAATAAAAACATTTTATAGTAAGGAAGAAAGAAAAGAGCGATTGCAGCTAAGTTTATTTCGTTTTTTAATCGCTTCAAGCCGACGTTTCGGTCAGATATACGACCATCAACAGGGCTGAAGCGTGTCAACAAAATTCCTTAAAATGTCGAATGGCACAATCTAACCTTGACTCGCATAGCCTGTTGGTTCTTATAAAATGGCAAAAAATATTTTACACAATTGTGCCATTCGACATTTTGAGGAATTTTGTTGACACGCCTCAGCCCTGATGATGATCGTATATTTGACCGAAACTTTGGCTTGAAGCGATTAATAAACAAAATAAACTTAGCTGCAATTTTCTTTCTTCCTTACTACAAGATCTATTCAGCTATCCACCTCACTTTAATAAAAACATTTTATAAAGAATTGAAAATTTTTGTTGCTAAATGATGTAAAATTTTGAACTTTGCCTGAATGTATCAGAGAAAGCTAATATCTTCTAATTTCAATAATATCGACTCAAACGTATGTAAAACAAGACAAGACGTCGCGGGGTTTGATATAATTCAAGCCCGTAATATAACTTGCGCTCGCCAGGCGGGTCACTGTGAAAAATTATTATCACATATTTACAGATGTAATTTTTCCCCCAGTGGCTTGCACAATAAAAAACGTCCGCTCTAATTTTTAAGAATGGTTTATAATAGCAAATTTTTACTATTTCAAACACGCTCTACGTATGTATAATTTGATGCACTGAGGATGGATTGCGTAGGCAATCCGAAATATTTGCCAAATAAATTATTTTAATGTGGAAAGCAACAGCTGGTGAATTTTTCTCCATTACCTTTAAAAATTTTAATTATTAAATTCTCTTACCTATAAGTATATGTTAATATGTAACAATTTATATGTGAGATGTTATATTAATAAGAGGGTAAAAATGAGAAATGCAGCTAAGGTTATTTCTTTATTTGGTTAATTCATACGCTGACGTTTCGGCTCCGTGTTTGAACCATCTTCAGACCTGGCGAAAAAGTCATTATGAAAGTATCATAGTGGATTTTATACATTGTTGAAAAATTATATAATAATTATATTGAAAATATATATAGAATTATTTTTCCACAATGTATAAAATCCACTATGGCACTTTCATAATGACTTTTCGCCAGCTCTTAAGATGGTTCAAACACGGAACCGAAACGTCAGCTGTGTGAATTAACCAAATAAAGAAATAACCTTAGCTGCATTTCTCATTTTTTACCCTCTTATTAATATGTAATATGTTAAAGTATTGGATTCATGCAGGGGCGCCTGAACGAATTTGAATCAGGGGGGGGCAAAAAAATTTTTTTTAGAAAATTAAAATAATTTAATATGTTCAAATGGCATAAAACAAAAACAAATCAACTATAAAACTTTAAAAATCTTAAATAAAATCACAATTTTAATAAAATTAAAATTTTAAAAAATTTGCTAGTGATTTTATCAAAAATTTTTGGAAAAAATTTGTAAAAAAAATTAATTTCTTACTCTTTTATTTTTTTTTAATTTATAGACCAGGCGCTGGAGGTAGTTGAGTATGCAAAATTTGAGGACCGAATTCTGACAATGGATTTGGGCTAAGAATAGCTCCCAGAATAAGGATCCGGATCTTGCCGGGCCAATTTTTGGTCCAATTTTTTTTTACCCCCATCCCTCTTATTTCCATAGGAAATCAATGGAATGCATGCTAAGATGATGTGAAGATTTGCAATTATGGTCAAATGCGAGTACTTAAAACCTCAAACAATGAAAAAACTGTCTTGTCAGCAACTGAGGGGATCCTCTAGAGTCCCCTGAGAAGTACCATCTTGCCACCAGTTGTGGTGGTCCCCTCTAACCCCTTCATTTCTTTTCTCTCTCTTTGTTATAAATTTAAATATACGGCTTTAACACCATGCCAAATTGTGGGGACCGGCAATTATGTTCATAATCCACTAGCTGGTATCCCAATCAATGAAAAATACTATCTTGCCGCCAGCTGCAGTGGTCCTCTCTAACCCCTTTACCTCTTTTCTCTCTCTTTGTTATAAATTTAAATATACGGCCTTAACATCATGCCAAATTGTGGGGACCGGCAATTATGCTCATAATCCACTACCTGGTGCTCCAATCAATGAAAAATACTATCTTGCCACCAGTTGTGGTGGTCCCCTCCTAACCTCTTCACCTCTTTTATCTCCCTTTATTATAAATACACCAGGTAGTAGATTATGAGCATAATTGCCGGTCCCCACAATTTGGCATGGTTTTAAGACAGTACATCTAAATGTATAATAAAGGGAGAGAAAAGAGGTGAAGGGGTTAGAGGGGACCACCACAACTGGCGGCAAGATAGTATTTTTTATTGATTGGAGCACGAGGAAATGGATTATGAGCATAATTGCCGGTCCCCACAATTTGGCATGGTTTTAAGACAGTACATCTAAATGTATAATAAAGGAAGAGAAAAGAGGTGAAGGGGTTAAAGGGGACCACCGCAGTTGGCGGCAAGATAGTATTTTTCATTGATTGGGATACCAGCTAGTGGATTATGAGCATAATTGCCGGTCCCCACAATTTGGCATGGTGTTAAAGCCGTATATTTAAATTTATAACAAAGAGAGAGAAAAGAGGTAAAGGGGTTAGAGAGGACCACCGCAGCTGGCGGCAAGATAGTATTTTTCATTGATTGCGATACCAGCTAGTGGATTATGAACATAATTGCCGGTCCCCACAATTTGGCATGGTGTTAAAGCCGTATATTTAAATTTAAAACAAAGAGAGAGAAAAGAAATGAAGGGGTTAGAGGGGACCACCACAACTGGTGGCAAGATAGTACTTCTCAGGGGACTCTAGAGGATCCCCTCAGTTGCTGACAAGACAGTTTTTTCATTGTTTGAGGTTTTAAGTACTCGCATTTGACCATAATTGCAAATCTTCACATCATCTTAGCATGCATTCCATTGATTTCCTATGGAAATAAGAGGGGTGGGGGTAAAAAAAAATTGGACCAAAAATTGGCCCGGCAAGATCCGGATCCTTATTCTGGGAGCTATTCTTAGCCCAAATCCATTGTCAGAATTCGGTCCTCAAATTTTGCATACTACACTCCCTCCAGCGCCCGCTCTATTAGAAGATTTTATTTTTCAAAAGTAAAAATATATCATTTTTAAAAATAAATGAAATAAAGAAGAAATTTTGCCCCCTCTGTCCCCCCCCTAAAGGATGCCAGGGGGGGGGGAATGTACCCTTGCCCCCCCCCCCCCCAGTTCCGGCGCCTATGGATTCATGTAAAAAATTCGAGGGAGAATGGAGAGAGTTGGGATGGTGAGCATAGTTTCTTAAACAGTTCTCACGTTCGTCCCGCCTAATTAACTTTATATCTTATTTAAATTAATAGTTTTTATTTATTTAGTGATTTATGTTGTGATGATATGTGATTCTCAACCAATAAGATAATCTATTTGAAATGGTATTTATTTATACTATTATATTTATAATATAAATAAATGGTATTTATAATATTATATTTATAATATAAATAAATACCATTTCAAATAGATTATCTAATTGGTTGAGAATCACATATCATCACAACATAAATTACTAAATAAATAAAAACTATTAATTTAAATAAGATATAAAGTTAATTAGGCGGGACGAACGTGAGAACTGTTTAAGCAACGATTGCCGCCTGCCCCTTCCCTTCCCTCCCCCCGCCCTTTCGTTCTGATTGTCGACAGCTAAAAATAGAAACGACAATTAAAAGAATCTTCAAGTTTTTTTTTATTATTAAATAATTGAATTAAATAAAATGAAAAATATTTTAGTTTATAAGAACGATGAATCAAAATAAATTTGTTCCTATATTTGTGCGTTTAAGCAAAACACTAGTTAGTATACAGTTAATTTATATACAAATTTTGTTAACCAATGTAATAACAAAATTGGAAAATGATTACTCTTAAAAAAAAAAAATGATATTAATATAAATGTATCTAAGTAAGCAGATCGCCTGCTAGAAGAACTCAATAAAAAATCATCGAGGATCTTTTTATAAAATCTTCCATTATCTAAAAACATTTCCTTAAAAAAAAAAAAAAAATAATAAAAAAAAAAGTTAAAAATTCCTAGTAAAGACACACACATGGATCAAATATCCTTCTTAACAACGCCCATAAAATAATTTCTATTAATAACACTTGAGTAAATTATTATATATTTTCTAGCTAATTTTTTTTTTAAATAATAATTAGCACCGGCCATGTTCTTGGCTTGGCTTCAAGGGAGTTGAATAATTAATTAAATAAATTTCAATCTACCTGAGTCAAAGGTGATGGCAGGCGCTTCACGATACAAAATTTAATACTTGAAGACACAACACAATTAAAATTAAACTCACTGAACACATTTTATAATTTTTTAACGCACTAAATAAAATCACTTGGAGAAAACGAACCGAACGCGAGGAGAATTGCAAGCCAGACTGATTGTTTGACTTGGTCTCCGCTAGAGTGCTCTGCGTGTCTTTGTCTTTACTCTTTGAAGAATAATTAAATTGGGAGAAAAATTGATAGATTAAAATAATTGAATGAAGAAATTAATAATATGAAGAAAAAAATTATTTTATTAAATTATTTACAAATATTAATATTAGGAATAATTTGCATGGTATATATTATTATAAAAAAATAGTTTTTTTTTTTAATAATAAACACACTTTTTTCTCATTCACACTTATTAAAATTTTGAATTAAAAAATCTGGTGCGACTGTCTTACAGCACACACCATTTTAAAGGTCATCTAAAAAATAATTGATTTTTGTATTTTAATCAAAATCGTTGGAACGAATTTTGAGAAAATCGAAAAAAAACACTGAAAAACTACATCAGTAAAGTACTAGTACTTTTTGGCCGATTTTGATCAAAAGCTTCGTGTCACGTCCCAGAAGAGTACCTTATTTTAATATAAAATTTCAACCACATAGCTCTTTTCGTTCTTGAGATATTTTGTTCACAGACACACACACACAGACAGACCATGTCTCGAAAACCACTTTTTTGGATTCAGGGGACCTCAAAATGAGAAGAGCATCAAAAAAATAATTGATTTTTGAATTTTAAGAGAAAGTAAAAATTAATATGTCAAAATAAATTTGGAAAATCGATTTTTAATCATTTTCAGAACGTTTTGAGACTAAAATTTCATTGTTTTTGCTTGAATATTTTATATACTAAGTCATTTAATCAATATCAAGGCCTAAATGTGTTTATTTAATTAAAAAACAATAAATTAGGATAATTAGAAAGTGAAAGAGGCAGCTAAAATTTGAAGAGGTAAAAGGCAATTAATAAACCCCCATTTTATGTGGTCGTAGTTAAATAAAAAAATGTCTATAGCTTTATAATTGATTGAAAAGACCAGTTTTGCATTTTTCCACAAATCCGACGAAAAATAAGAGAGATAGAGAGATTTTTTGAAAAGCGAATCTGCGCGTGAAGAAAAGCCTAGACGAGAGTGAAGCGAGGCTCCCTGGCTGCACTCTGGGCGCCGATCGAATTTGAAAAAACAAATTGATGCTCTCCCATCATTTGAAATAATTGACAAATTGGTTGATTTACAAAACTTAAATGTAAAATTTGAACCTGGATTTTCAAATTCTTTGTTATATTATGATAAAATATTCAATTTTAAAAAGATAACAAAGAAATTGAAAATTTCGAAATGAAAAAAAAAAAAAACTTATTAGGTAAAGTACTAATATTTTCAGGTGAAGTATTTACTCCAAAAGTTGATAGAAATCTACAATTTTAGTGTAAGGAGCATATACCAAATTTCATCGATCTAGCTGCTTTGTTTTTTAAGCAATCGTGTTCACACACACACACACACACACACACACGCAGACCCACGGACACACAGACATAATGCCAAAAATGGTATTTTTGGACTCAGGGAGATCTAAATCGTGGGGAAACATCAAAATCTCGAAGTCGAATTTTTTACGATTACAATACTTTCTCTATACGAGAAAGTAATTAAAGCCAACTAATTAAAATAATTAAATCTCTCTAGGGAAAAATAATAAAAATTGTTATATAATTAAATTTTTATTTATTTTTTTTTACTTTAGGGACTCGAATTGAATAAAGACAGCCTTGCAAGCAAATGGCATAATTACAAGGCACCGCCGGCAAGTGCTGCGCCTCTGGTGTCCATTCTATAAACCCTTTTGTTAAAATGAAATTAATCTTTCATTTAATCAAACAAATTTCATAAAATTAGTATAAATATCACGAAGGGGATAACTTAAAGGGGGAGGGGAGGGGAGGGGGCCTAAAAGGCGTCCCCCTCCTCGAAAAAGCAAAAATTCAAATATTGTGGTTTATAAGAGGCTTTAGAATGGCATTTGAATAGAAAGAGAGCGAAGGTAATGAGTGCGAGTGAGATGGAGAGAGTCGCTTAAAGATGCTGAGTCTCCGCTCTTGGTGCACATGCACCGGATTGCAAACAATGCGCGTGACGTCATCTTTTCTAAGAAGCTATTACAGAAAGAAATAAAAAAAAGTAATAAAACTATTTGTTTGTTTTTTTGTTTTTTATTCATCAATTAGAAGAAAAAAACAAATTAAATAATTTAAAAAAATGAATATGAAAAAATTATTTTAATAAAGGAAATAAATATATTCTAACTTTTGATTGATTATTGAGGTGGAATTTATTTATTTTTCTTCCTGAGACGGGTGTTAAAGTTAATAGTATTTTCAATTTATATTTCGACCTCTAAGATCATTTGACTTTTGGGAAATTAAATAAAATGGCTTCCAGCAGGTGAGAGACTCAACACTCAGCGGGTCACCTATCCACGGTCCAGCAGTTCTTAGCCTTGCTTAACCTGAATTTTCTCGATTTTTTCTGCCTTTTCCCAGAGGCTATTATGTGTAAAAATGTTATTTTTTTTTTATACTCAACAAATTAAAAAAAAAAAAATTATTTTAATAATTACCTTCGATAACTAAAAATCTATTGAGTTTTTGAAGAAATGTCAAAGAATAAAAACTGAAAAACTTCTGATAATGAAAAGGAATTGTCGAAATACGTATCAAGGGTTAATTTTTTAATTAATAAAACCTTTGAAACAAATAACCTAGTGTTTAATTTGTATATTTAATTTTAATTTACTAAATATATATATTTTTCTGTTTATAAATTTTACATCTTGAATTCCAATAGGCCTATCTAAATAGCTGAATTTCCCTCTCTTAATTAGTTAGATGGGTGTCGGTGACGTCACATTGCGAATTAATAAGGCCCCAGTGGCTTTGCAATAGACTCTCCTTCCATTCTACTCCACCTGTGTGCCGGGTGTAGGGATGAAACGATACCACTGAGGTATCGATACTTTTACTCGATACAGGTATCGGTCGCAAAGTATCGAGTAGGTACTCGGTATCGATTGAAAAGTATTGATACTTACTCGTATCGGTCAATTTTTTCGTGCAATTAAAGATAAGCAAAAACAGCAGTAAGTTCTGATATTATCAACTTAGGAACTTTGCAGCCAGGAGATTAAATAAAAATCTTTTATTTAATTTCCATTTGCTGACGTTTCGGTCGCCAATCACGACCTTCAACATCGGAGACCTCCGAGTAGCAAGTATATGATAATATTTTTGTACATATCAAAGTCAAAAGAAATTGTATATTTTTAATTGCAATGAATATTAACATGTTAAAATACCTAAAATCGTGTATAAATGATAATATTTGCCCTGATGAAGGTCGTGATTGGAGTCCGAAACGTCGACAAATAGAAATTATAATAAATAAAAGATTTTTTATTTAATCTCCAGGCTGCAAAGTCTCTGAGAATCTTGATTAAATCTCCACAGGCATAAAACATTAAGTTCTTGAGAAAAAAAAAAAAAAACGACGACCAAAAAAAAAAAATTCAGTTTTAGCGGTACTATCCAAAAATAATAATTTTTCAATGTGTTTCCCTGTTAAACACTTCTATAATAAAAATTAAAATACAGTGGTAGAAATTTGAAACCATTCGATTGTAAACAAGAACAAATGGACGTAAATGTTCTTTCGGGCTAACTAATCATCGCTTCGAGGACCGAGTATCGATACGAGTATTTTTGACCGATACCTACTTGGTATTCGATTCCAAAGTATCGATTCTAAAAGTACTTGGTATCGAAAGAAAAGTATCGAGTAAGTACTTGTATTTACTCGTATCGTTTCATCCCTAGCCGGGTGTACCTAAGTACTTGTAATCATAGCAGGTTACATAGTGCACCTGGTGTCAGTGTACATGTAAGGGGTTTAAGGGGGAGGGTTGTAGGACAAATGGCCCTCCCTGAAGGCAAAAGGGCAGTGCCAACGACCATCGGCCAACGGCTGGCTTGGCTTGACTTATCGCCGATGGCTGGCGTTGACGGCATATAATAGAACAAGCCATCGCTCTCCCATTCTCTTTGCAAATTGTATGCCAGCTACATGGACAACATCGCCTCAACCCCCCCCCCCCCCCAGAAAACAACAACTCTCCAACAACCGCTAGACATTTTTGAGAAAATCGAAAAAAAAAACTGAAAAACTACATCAGTAAAGTACTAGTACTCTTTGGCCGATTTTGTTCAAAAGGTTCCTGTCACGTCCCATGGGGGTGCCTAACTTAAATATAAAATTTCAACCTCCTAGCTCTTTCCGTTATTGAGATATTTTGTTCACAGACAGACAGACCATGTGGCGAAAACCACTTTTTTGGATTCAGGAGACCTCAAAACGTGAAGATCCATCAAAATCTTGACATCGAATTTTTGAAATGAATCCAATACTTTCTCTCTCTATATATTAACATATATAGAGATAAGAGAACGTAAAAACGGCATTTTAAACTTCGTCACCTAGAAATTATTCTGGCATCACTATGTGAGGTGAAATTACATTTAACCCCTTCTCTCTCAGTCTCATATAATGTGATGATTCAAGCACAACAAAAACTTTTTCTTGAATAATTGTTAAAGGTAAATTTTGCTTTCGCTTCTACCTCTCACATCCCAGTAAACAATAACAATAGATAATGAACCCTTTACCTGTTCTATTTAGTTGCGCAGCAACACTAGCATAGTATTTAATTAACTTAACAATATCAAGTTGCTTGTTAAATTTAGCCTTTTATTAGGGGGGATAATAAAATTTATAAAAGAAACAATTTTAACAATTAACGTCATTCATATCATGTCAAATCATACAGAAAAACTAATTTCACAAATCATTAAGTTTGGTTTTTCTACTAATAATAATAATCTAATTCTATTCACATGGAAAGAAAAGACGGTGTAGAAGCAAGTCTCTAAAAAATGGGGAAAAACAAATTCTAATAAGTAGAGATAAATAACTTCTATTAACAAGAAAGTATTGTTAAGAGAAAAAATATTTTAATTAAATAGCAATGGGTCTCTGGAAAAAGTTTATTTTTGAGAAATTAAATTCAGGGGACGTCCATTGAGGAGAAGCAGAGGGGGCATTTGCCCCCCCCCCCAAGGCTTTGGAAAATAGTAAATTCTGAGCTTAGCTCCTAAAAACAAACAAGCTCATACTATTTCTTTATATATAAGTATAGAAGATGGTATAGATAAACATATAGAGGTATATATATGTTTATATTAGGACCCGACCGAATATTCGGTATCGGTTACAGTTTTGGCCGGCCGAAACCTGAGTCTGAAAAGATGGGAAGAGACTCGCACGCAAAAAAAAAAAAGAAAAAAAGTGGAATGATTTGCACTTGAGGGAGAAAAAATTTCCTCTTGGTGGAAAAGGAGCAGAAAAAAATTTCCCGCAGGGCGTAAAACTTTGGTTCCGTTTCGTAAAAGGGGAAATGTTCCGCGGGGCGGCAAAAAATTTCGTGTCTAAAAAAAAAGGTAAAATGATTTCCACGGGAAGGAGAAAGAATTTTTCTGCAGGGCGGAAATCTTTGGTTTAAAAAAGTTGAGGGCCCCCCCCCCCCGAAAAAAATTTCTATATACGCCCCTGATAGGAAATACAAATTTAGGTTTCGGCCGAAACTAAGATTGAGACCGAAATTCGGTTTCAGTTTCGGTTGAAAATCTTGTTTCGGTCGGACCCTAGTTTATATGTAATTCAACCAAAAACATCGGAGATGCAAAAAGGGGCGGGGCGCCTCGCGTTATTTTTGCCTAGAGTCGAGGTGAAATCAAAAAAATGCGCCTCGCTTTTCTGATTTATATACCGGTAAAAGCGAGGAAATATTTTCACTTAAATAAAATCCCTACAAAATTTTATTTGTTTCAAATATCCTCACTTTTATATAAATCAGGGCGCTGATTGGCCAGAATAAAATGTAAAAATAACTTGTAATTCAGAGAGGGAAATTGGTCGCAGAAGGCGGCGGGATTTTCCACTTGTTCAATGATAAGTAGGGCTCGGATTTCGCCCTATTTGCCTTTTTTAATTTATGGCTTAAAATTTAGGCAAATATGATATGTATAAGTTTCATGAAATTCTGAATAAAATAGGAGGCATTTGTTAGTGCCTATAATGCCTATTTTGGCGGAACCTGGGTTTTAGTGCCTATTTCATCTATAAATGCCTTTTTTAGTGCCTATTTTAAGTTCAAATAGCCAATTTCAATTTTTTACGAGGTATACATAGCCTAAATTTAAAATTTTTTTGAATTATCAAGAAAATATTTCAAGGGGGAGGTAAAGGGGGTAATTACCCCCCCCCCCCCGAGATTTGAAAAAAAATACTTTTTTCGAAAAAAATTTATTTTTACCGTAAAATTTTAAAAATTAGTAGGCCTACTTAAAAATTTGATTTTTTTTTTTTTTTTTTTAAACATTCACACTTTTTTTCTCATTCACACTCACACTCACACACACATTCACGCAGTCTTTTCGGCAACTCAGGCCATTTAAGACTTTAGACGATAACCGTTATTATATAAATATACATATAGGGGTCCAGGCATTCTTATTTAAGCCATTTGGTATCCAATTGGCTTAAAATCATCGGACTGCCTGGGGTCCGAACCCGCGACGTTTGGTATACGAGGTTAGCACGCTAACCTCTACGCCATGCCCCGAGGGCTTGATTTGTATTTTTATTCTGGCAAACAAGTACAGAATGCGCCTTTGAATTACCGAAATTAAGAAAAAATAGTGTGCTGTGCGACGAGTCACACCAGATTACCAAAAATAAGACATCAATTTTTAAAATTTTTTATATTATTTTTTAATTTCTGCCTTTTAAGTGCCTATTTTTACAATTAATGCCATTTTAAGTGCCTATTTTAATAATTTTTAGTGCTTAGTTCCCTGCTTATTTTAAAGATTTTCAGTGTCTATAAATCCGAGCCCTAATGATAACACAAAAAGGCACAAAATGATCGAGTGAATAAATATTATATTGTAAAACTCCTCCTTACAAATATTAACCTTTGATCAGACTTTAACTAAAATTGTATTGTATTTTATTAGTGCCTAAAATACATTCACAAAAAAATAATCCTGAATTGTAGAAGGAAATTTATTTATTTTTTACTCCCTTTGGTTAAACAAATTGAGCATGACAGACGAAAGACCCTTCAAAGACAGAAGGGGGGGGGGGCGGGCAACATCTTTTTGGGATCACAAATGCCCCTCAAAAAAAAAGACGATTTAATCATCAATCTTGGAAAAGAAAGAAAGAAAAGGGGAATTTTTTCTTTAAACACGGAATATTTATAAATGATTGTTTTTTAAGCCTCTTTTTTTTCATCCTCCATTAAAAAAAAAAAAAAAAAAAAACATTTAAATTGAATTATTTATTTATTTTTTTCTTTATTCAAGAAATACCATAATATATTCCAAGGGAAGATTTTAAGAAAAAAAAAACGTAATAAACTTAAAATATTCTTTGTCTTCTTCATCTTCAAATTGCATCATCTATCATCATTAATAATAATTTTATTAAAGTGCACACAAAAAAAAAGCTCATCTTGAAACGTTTTTCCATAAAATGGTAATTAATTCTATTTTAAAATACATTTAAAAATCAATAGCGTGATAGAGTTATAAAAAAAAGGGAGGGGGGGGGGGGGTGTGAGAGAAGGACATTTATTAACAGACAAGATGTGATTTCGGTTCCTCATTTTTTTTTCTAATGAGATCATTAAGATGTGTATCTATGATTTATTTTCTTTCCTAGATAGAAAAATGATGTGACGTCATTTTATAAATGAATCTGAATAGAAATCATATAGCGAATTTTTAGATTAGAATCAATATAAATATTAATAATCTGGTGTGACTGATCCACAGCACACAACTTTCTCTTACCTTCGGTAATCGAAAGTTGGGACGGTGCTTGTCACACCAGATTTTTTGAGTCGACATATATTTAGTTTTCGCCGATATATTAGAATTCAAGATGTAAAATTTATAAGAAATATTTATATTTTGTTACCATGGCAACCATTTCTCTTTTCCTTCATATGAAGTACAAGAGTAAAGTGGTCTTCAGAAGATTTCAATGGCAAAATGAGAGTATACATTTTAAAGAGCATCTAAAAAATAATTGATTTTTGAATTTTAATAAAAATTGATGCAGCGAATTTTGAGAAAAACGAAAAAACTGAAAAAGTACATCAGTAAAGTACTAGTACTCTTTGACCGATTTTGATTAAAAGCTTATTTTCACGGTCCAGGAGGTTACCTTATTTTAATATAAAATTTCAACCTCATAGCTCTTTTCGTTCTTGAGATATTTTGTTCACAGACACACACAAAGACAGACCATGTCGCGAAAACCACTTTTTTGGATTCAGAGGACCTCAAAATGAGAACAGCATCAAAAAAATAATTGATTTTTGAATTTTAAGAGAAAGCAAAAATTAATATGTCAAAATAAATTTGGAAAATCGATTTTTAATCATTTTCAGGACGTTTTAAGACTAAAATTTCATTGTTTTTGCTTCAATATTTTATTTACCAAGTTATTCAATCAATATCAAGGCCTAAATGTGTTTGTTTAATTAAAAAACAATAAATTAGGATAATTAGAAAATGAAGGCGGCAGTTAAAATTTGAAGATGTAATAGGCAATAAATAAACCCCCATTTTATGTGGTCGTAGTTAAATAAAAAAATGTCCATAGCTTTATAATTGATTGAAAAGACCAGTTTTGCATTTTTCCACAAATCCAACGAAAAATAAGAGAGATAGAGCGACTTTTTGAAAAGCGAATGTGCGCGAGAAGAAAAGCCTAGACGAGAGTGAAGCGAGGCTCCCTGGCTGCACTCTGGGCGCAGATCGAATTAGAAAAAGCAAATTGATGCTCTCCCATCATTTGAAATAATTGACAAATTGATTGATTTCATCTTTTTATGCTTTTATAAAATTTTATTCGAAACTTTTTTTTAACTATAAGAATAAAAGACTGCATATTTATCTATAAAGAATTCAATCCTTTGAGGAAAAAATAAAATTTCAAAATATTTTGTCTTCAATCAAAGAGATGCTTATTTCTCATAAATATATTAAATAATAAAATCGATCCCTTTAAATCATTAGATCAGTGCTTGTTAAACTTTTTGAGACGCGGCCCCCTTGGAACTTGGAATAAATATATCCTGGCCCCCCTATCCCAATTATATTTTCTAAATTTTATAACTATAATCCAAGTATTTAAACCAATTACTTTCTCTTACCTTTATATATAATATATATATTCTTAGAGCTCTATTATAACGAAACCATTAGAGCCTAGAGAGTTTTAAAATTAATATACAGGTAGAGAAAATTTTAGATATCATACATCGAATATTCTTTTTATATTCATTTGGTTAATAGGATGGATATTATATCCATTATTATTATTCATTATTATAATGAAAAAATTTCTAATTATTAAACTTTAGCATCGTGTAAATCAGTGTTTTTCAAACTGTGGGTCGCGGCCCCTAGGGGAGTCGCAAAGCCTTCCTCGGGGAATCGCTGACAAAAGGAAAAAAGCAAAGTTCTACACTACAATAAAAACACAATTTCAGTGCGAAGGACATTCTTGGTTTCTTTTCATCCAAAACAAGATGAAATTCCATTTTAAGCATGCCCTCAGCAGATAAATCTATTTTTCCTATTAAAGAAAGATTTTTTATTAAAGAAAAGTCTTTTATTAGTGAGAGGTAGATAGCTAAATAGAACTTGTAGTAAGAAATAAAGAAAGAGTGAATGCAGCTATTTTTATTTAGTTTATTAGGCACTTCAAGTCGACGTCTCGGTCAGATTTGCGACCATCCTCAATGCCTAAGTGTGTCAAAATATTTATTTCAATTTAATAAGAACTCTAGCCTATAGTCCTTTTGAGATTTTACACAATTGCGCCATTCGACTTTTGAGTAGTTTTATTACCCCTTAAGCCTTGAGGATGGTCGCAAATCTGACCGAAACGTCGGCTTCAAGTGCCTAATAAACGAAATAAAAATAGCTGCATCCGCTCTTTCTTTTGATCTAGGGGGTCGCCAGAATCTTTCAACCTGTAAAGGGATCGCTTATTCAAAAAGATTTAAAAACACTGTTGTAAATAATCTGTAGGAAATTCTGAATTCAATAAAAAAATCCGATGCAATTTGGATTAGGGGTTCCGGAGTTATAGATAAATGAATATTCAAAGTTTTTTCTTTTCCAACGTTGATTGATTAGCGATTCTTAAATTGGCCAAAGTAGGGGAGGTGAGTGCAAGGCTCCCCCCTCCCTCCCTACCTTCAATTGTCGACAGATGCTTCGCGCCTAGATCACCGGGGGGGTGGGGGCCCTCTTCTTAGAATTAATCTAATTCTATTTATTCTTTATATTTAAAATTTTCTTTTAATGTTTGACAAAACAGGAATTAATTGATGATTACAAAACAAATAAGATAAGCTATAAAAAAAAAAAAAAAAATTATTTAAACCAAATAAAGTGAAATAAGAGAAACTTAAGAGAAATTATTTTATTTTTTTTATTTAACGGCCCCCAATCGCTGGTTTCTTCAGGTCAATTAGTGGTTATATAAATAGAAGAAAGTTTTTAAGTATTATACTTACTGTATCCTAAAGGAATTTTAAAAAATTATTTGGCTCGGGCCAAAACCCGAATTTTCATTTCCTTATTAGCCAAACGTCTTTGAAAATATAAAATTCCTTTACGAAAAAATCTGGTGTGACTGGTCGCACAGCACACCTTCGATAAACTAAAGTTGTGTTGTGTGCTTGTCACACCAGATTTTTTGTCTCGACATACATTTATTTTTCGACAGTACAGTACATTTTTTTTTTTTAAATATTTTTAAACACACACTTTTTTCCCATTCACACTCACACACACATACACACAGTCTTTTCGGCCATATAAGTCTTTATACGATAACCGTTATTTTTATAATAGCCTATACAGTAGAGTCCCGGTAATCCGAACTTCCGGTTAATCCGAACTCTTTTTGCGTACGATTTTTTTTTTTTTAAGAGGAATATAAATGAAAATTAGACATTAAAGGAACTTTATTTTATTAAAAAAATACGAATTATTAATTAATAATTAATATCACCGACAAGTTTCACGGTTTACAACGTTATAAATACGACTTTATTATCAAAATTAACTAATTCAAGCTTACAATTCCGGTTAATCCGAACTTCCCGATAATCTGAACGACCCTTGGTCCCAATTAGTTCGGATTAACGGGACTCTACTGTATATATTAGGGGTCCAGGCATTCTTATTTAAGCCATTGGTATCTAAATCACAGTTGAGTGATACGATTTGAGGAGTGAACATCGTCCTGCCGCTGTCTGCTACTTCACGTATCGTTATCTTTATTTATTCTTACCTTGCACAAATCCATTACTAATTTGCTGATAAGATTAAAGCAAAGAAAAAAGTACCGTTTCGTTCTGTTTTCTCTCTCCCTCTCCCCTTTACCGTTTGTTTTAATCAATTAATCATTATCAACAATTTTTGCTTTGGTAAATGGCTTAAATAAAATCATCGGACTGCCTTGAATCCGAACCCACGACCTTTGTTATACAAGACAGGCGCGCTAGCGACTTCACCAAGCCCGAGGGCGTACGGTACATTTTTTTTTATAAAAACATTCACACTTTTTTCTCATTCACACTCACACTCACACACACATTCACCCAGTCTTTTCGGCAACTTAGGCCATTTAAGACTTTGACGATAACCGTTAAATACTAATAAATCTATTATGAGTCCAGGCATTTTTATTTAAGCCATTTGGTATCCAAGTGGCTTAAATAAAATCATCGGACTGCCTGGGGTCCGAACCCGCGACGTTTGGTATACGAGGTTAGCACGCTAACCCCTACACCAAGCCCCAAGGGCTCGGTACATTTGAAGATGCAAAATTTATAAACATAAAAATATTTATATCCTGTTACCATGGCAACCATTTACCCTAACTTTCCTAGGAGTACAAGAGTAAAGTGGTCTTCAAACAATTTTGAGAGCAAAATGAGACTATATATTTGAAAGAGCATCTAAAAACTAATTGAATTTTGAATTTTAATAAAAATCGTTAGAGCGAATTTTGAGAAAATCTAAAAAAAAAACTGAAAAAGTACATCAGTAAAGTATTAGTACTATTTGGCCGATCTTGTTCAAAAGCTTCGTGTCACGTCTCAGGGGGGTGCCTAATCTCTATATATATAATTTAAATATAAAATTTCAACATCCTAGCTCTTTTCGTTCTTGAGATATTTTGTTCACAGACACACACACACACACACACACACACACACACACACACACACACACATAGACAGATCATGTTGCGAAAACCACTTTTTTAGATTCAGGGTACCTCAAAACGTGTATATCCATCTCGACATCGAATTTTTTACCAAACCAATACTTCTCTATATATTAACTTATATATAAGTTTATATACACTGAAAAAGCAATATATTTATAGTTAATAGATTTTATTTAATGCAAAGAAATCCTTGACATAATAATGGCGAAATAAAAAGTCGGTTCAATACTAATATTTGATATTTTTTTATTAAATATAATATATGGCTAGCTAAAATATAGATATATTAATAGTTAAGATGCCTCTATTTGAATCAGTTACAATAATTTTATTCTCATATCCCTTTTGCAAAAGCGGCTCAACCCTAGATATATTAATAGTTAAGATGCCAATATTTAAACCGAGCATCACTAAAGTTTATTATTAAGATAATGATATTTGAATTAAATGGTCGAATCCTCAAATTTAATAATACAGTACTTATATAAAATATTTATTTATTTTAGTCAAAATTTTTTTATTTTAAGAAAAATCTACATATTTTTGGATAGAAGAATAATATATTAATATCGAACAGAAGCTATATTAAAATTAAAAACTTGAGTAGTTAAGTTAAATATTCAATAGGTTATATTAAAAAATTAAAAATTTCAATGAATTACTAAACTATATGAAGGAACTTTTGTGGTTATTATTATTATTACGGGAGGTTTTAATTATAGACCACATTAGTATTAATTATTTATTAAAAATAAATATTGTAAAACGTCCCAACTGCTTATTCTGCAGTCGTTTTCAAGTCCTGTGCACTTGAAAATGAATGCAGAATAATCAGTTGGGACGTTTTACAATATTTATTTTTAATTAATAATTAATACTAATGTGGTCTATAATTAAAACCTCCCGTAATATCTGAAGGAAGTAATTTAAAACAATAAGTTTACATTTATTATAATTTTTTATTATTATGGATTAAATTATATAATACAATTTTAATTACATACCAGTAATTATACAATAATATCGCAGAAATGAAGAGGAAGGAATGCAGTCAGAAAAGAAAAGCTTTAATATCAAATCAAACTCCTTTATAACAAATGGTTTCTGCCAATTTTTTGGGGCATTTTTTATAAAGGAGTTTGATTTGATATTAAAGGTTTTCTTTCTGATGCATTCCTTCCTCTTCATTTCTGCGATTTAATTATACAAAGATATTTATTGTTTTGAAAATAGTACGTAATAATAATATCACATAAATAACTTTGGCACTGTGTTGAAAGTTCTTTTTTAACTTCATATATTGCGTAGAGGTTAGCGTGCTAACCTCATATACCAAACGTCGCGGGTTCGGACCTCAGGCAGTCCGATGATTTTATTTAAGCCAATTGGATACCAAATGGCTTAAATAAGAATGCCTGGACCCCTATATGTATATTTATCTAATAACGGATATCGTAAAAAGTCTTATATGGCCTGAGTTGCCGAAAAGACTGTGTGAATGTGTGTGTGAGTGTGAGTGTGAATGAGAAAAAAGTGTGAATGTTTTTTTATAAAAAAAATAAAAAAAAAAAACTTCATATATTGTTAAAATTGCTCGTCCTATTGCATTTTCTTCTAAAACTTGTTTTAAAGTGATATGATTTTTTTCAAAAAACCGTAGCTTTTTTTGCAGGTGATTCCCAACTGAAATCGCTTTCATCAAATTCTAATAATTCATATTTGCTATCTATTTCTTTTTTGTTTACATCTTTTAATTCTTCTACTGCAGATAAAATTGGTGAAATACTTGTTATGACAAGCGGTGATGAATTAGAAGTTGAAGATTCCAAAGAAACAGTATTAGCAGCAATCTGTAATTTAGAGAATTGATTTAAAATTAAAAGTTTCAGTTGTATGCACTCACATTTTTTATATTCATATGTACAAAAAAAAATCGGTTATTATATTTTTGTAAAAATTGGAAAATAATTAAAAAGTGAAATTGATTTAATAGTAATTATAGTTTTGTATACCAGTATAATTATATGGTATGTTAGCGAGGCGAATAGCTGAATCAGTATGTAGTAGAAAATAAAAGGTCGAGCAGCTATGTTAATTTCTTTATTTAAGAACCCACAGCGACGTTTCGGTCGACTATGCGACTATCTTCATGAATGTCTTTCAAAGAACTTGAGAGGTTTTTCTTTTGACTGAACTCTAGCCATGAAGATAGTCGCATAGTCGTACCGAAACTCGCTGTGGGTTCTTAAATAAAGAAATTAACATAACTGCTCGAAGCTTTTATTTTCTACTAAAATTATATGATGTCCAGTTTATTACATTTTTATTTAAAAATAAATATTTATTTAAAAATAAATATTAACAAGTGCCTATAAAATTTCCAGAAATTTTTAAATAAAATAATTTTATTTAAAATAACCTTGCAACGTAATTATTTATTTTTTAAAATATTAATTAATTTAAATTTATATCTAAAAAAAAGCTGACTAAATTTTTAAAATGGTTGTATTAAATGTCTATGATGATATGAGTATACTAAATAATTTGTAATAAAATTTAAATATATGTGACCATCCACTTGAAAAGTTACCAAATCTATACTGGGCTAAATTTTCAGGAGAGCCGATTAGAAAAAGTTTTTTTTATTATTGATTTCGATTCTCTAGTTCTTCATCTTATATGATGAAATATTCGATCCATCAGAATATATTTATTTTATTTAAAAAATATGAAAAAACAAGACTTTAAACTCATTTTTCTCAAAACTAGGTTTAAAAATTCATATCTTCCAAACAAAAAATGATACAAACATTCTAAAAATGCCGACTTGCTGGGCAGGGTGTGTTCCTTACAGAAAGCATAAAAACTCTATTTGGACCCCGGTGAAGATTTGGTACCTTTTCATGAGGACATATATATATCTCAGGATAGATAATTGAATATGTTAGCTTATCAAAAAAAAGTAAAAATATTGAAGAATGGAAAACATACATACCGTATTCATAATACTTCTTTCCGAAGAATCAACCTTAACCCCACTTTTGGGAATATCGTTTCGAGTTCTTTTTTTCACTGTTTAAAAGAGCATAAAGAATGCTTAGGCTTGTAATCCCATTTTCTGTAGAAAATAAATTCAAAATTAGATAAGAAATTTAGAAAAAGTCACCGCTATATAGATAGCTAATAATTAATGCCGCTAATACAACAGTATTCAGGTGATATGAATTTTTACTTACCATTTAAGGTTTCGCTAATATTTGATAGTCCCCAATCTTCTAGAAGATCATCTAATTCCATCCTATTGTTTGATGAGATTGTGCCTATTATAAATAAGCGAAATGCACAGTTGAGATATAAAATAATAATATATTGATGAAAGCGTTTAGATCATGTAAAAATGGCTGCTCTGGAAATAACTGCTTTCCGACCATGTTTCCGGCTGCTTCAAACTAGTAGAGGAAGGGAGCTGGAAGGGTGTTTTAATTTCACTTTTCTCTGCTAGGGGCGCACTTGTCACTTTTAAATAAATTTGATATCTTAACTATTAATATATTGATACTTGCGAGAAATTTTAGTAAATTTACTATCAAAAAATATTGTTTTGGATTAAACCGCAGCTTTTATTTAAAGCAAACAAAATGTATGTTTTATTTTAAGTGACATTTAATTAAATAGAATAAATTACTCAAATAAATTTTTTGCTTATATTAAATACTTTAAAATTTTGTCACTATTAATAATATGTCGACGTATATTTATTATAAATAAAATATCTTTAATACAAATATATTTTACTAAAAATGCCCAACTCTTTCAATATATTAATATTAAAGAAATTTTTTTTACTGTGTAGAGGTAAGTAAAAATTAAAACGTCAAAATAAATTTGGAAAATCGATTTTTAATCATTTTCAGGACGTTTTAAGACTAAAATTTCATTGTTTTTGCTTCAATATTTTATTTACCAAGTTATTCAATCAATATCAAGGCCTAAATGTGTTTGTTTAATTAAAAAACAATAAATTAGGATAATTAGAAAATGAAGGCGGCAGTTAAAATTTGAAGATGTAAAAGGCAATTAATAAACCCCCATTTTATGTGGTCGTAGTTAAATAAAAAAATGTCTATAGCTTTATAATTGATTGAAAAGACCAGTTTTGCATTTTTCCTCAAATCCAACGAAAAATAAGAGAGATAGAGCGACTTTTTGAAAAGCGAATGTGCGCGAGAAGAAAAGCCTAGACGAGAGTGAAGCGAGGCTCCCTGGCTGCACTCTGGGCGCAGATCGAATTAGAAAAAGCAAATTGATGCTCTCCCAGCATTTGAAACAATCGCCAAATTGATTGATTTACAAAACTTAAATATAAAATTTCAACCTCGATTTTCAATTTCTTTGTTATATTATGATAAAATATTCAATTTTAAAAGATAACAAAGAAATTGAAAATTTCGAAATGTAAAAAAAAAAAAACTTATTAGGTAAAGTACTTCTTTCAGGTGAAGTATTTACTCCAAAAGTTGATAGAAATCTACAATTTTAGTGTAAGGAGCATATACCAAATTTCATCGATCTAGCTGCTTTGTTTTTTAAGCAATCTATACGAGAAAGTAATTAAAGCCAACTAATTAAAATAATTAAATCTCTCTAGGGAAAAATAATAAAAATTGTTATATAATTAAATTTTTATTTATTTTTTTACTTTAGGGACTCGAATTGAATAAAGACAGACAGCCCTGCAAGCAAATGGCATAATTACAAGGCACCGCCGGCAAGTGCTGCGCCTCTGGTTAGGGATACGGTATCGAAAAAAAAGTATCGATACTTGTACTTGGTATCGTATCGAAAGGAAAGTATCGATACCAAAAAGTATCGGATGAAAAGTATCGATACCACCAAGTATCGAGTATTTTTAAAGTATGAGTATTTTTCCTCTTTTTTTAAGTTTTTCGGCTTCTTAGGCTCCTGACGTAGTTCAAAGGGCCCAACGGAAGATCAATGGGGTATACTGGTGCGCCATTTTCCTCAAAGTAATGAGTACCAGGATGAGGGGGCTTTCTCCAACCAAAATACGGATTTCGCCAAATAAAAGTCTGTCCTTTTTCACTGGTCGACAAAAAACTTTTTTTTCTTTCACAAGAATAAAGATATAGATATGAGATTCTAGAAATATTTTTCATAAATTCAAATATCATTTCAGTTTTTTCCCCATAAGGTACACTTTTAGAGATATATAGAAAAATATTTTAATAGAAAAAGTGCACTAAACGGCTGATGGAAAATTCTAGCTACATATCTGAATTCACTATATAAAAAATGTACTAAATTCACTAATCAGATTTCTTGTGAAGAAAACCTTGTCGACCAGTATTTTTATTAGTTTATATATTGGCCTTTCTATGTAATATTTGCGCACTTTTAAATTTAGTAAATACAGTTTACAATAATACAAAAATTAAATTAAAAATTAGGAATTTAATGTTATTAAATGAAAGGGTTTTTATTAAAAAGTATCAAATTTTCCATTATTAATAAATAATTATTAGGAATATGATGAAATAAAGTCTATCCCACAAATATCGACCTTTTGCTATACATTAACTTACTTTTTTATTTATATCGAGAGAAAAAAAGAATATGCGATATTCTTTGGCAGAATCGCAATTAAAATTTTTATATAACGTTTAAAGTCTGTCTATATGGCCTAAGATGCCGAAAAAACTTAAAAAAAAAATATTTTTGAATGAGTACTTTTCATTCGATACCGGCAATCAAGTACTCATATGAGTAAAGTATCGAGTAAAAAAAGTACTAGTATCGAAACAAAAGTATCGATACTAGTAAGTATCGATACTTTTTTTCGTGTCCCTACCTCTGGTGTCCATTCTATAAACCCTTTTGTTAAAATGAAATTAATCTTTCATTTAATCAAACAAATTTCATAAAATTAGTATAAATATCACGAAGGGGATAACTTAAAGGGGAGGGGGGGAGGGGGAGGGGGGCCTAAAAGGCGTCCCCCTCCTCGAAAAAGCAAAAATTCAAATATTGTGGTTTATAAGAGGCTTTAGAATGGCATTTGAATAGAAAGAGAGCGAAGGTAATGAGTGCGAGTGAGATGGAGAGAGTCGCTTAAAGATGCTGAGTCTCCGCTCTTGGTGCACATGCACCGGATTGCAAACAATGCGCGTGACGTCATCTTTTCTAAGAAGCTATTACAGAAAGAAATAAAAAAAAAGTAATAAAACTATTTGTTTGTTTTTTTTTGTTTTTTATTCATCATTAGAAGAAAAAAACAAATTAAATAATTTAAAAAAATGAATATGAAAAAATTATTTTAATAAAGGAAATAAATATATTCTAACTTTTGATTGATTATTGAGGTGGAATTTATTTATTTTTCTTCCTGAGACGGGTGTTAAAGTTAATTGTATTTTCAATTTATATTTCGACCTCTAAGATCATTTGACTTTTGGGAAATTAAGTAAAATGGCTTCCAGCAGGTGAGAGACTCAACACTCAGCGGGTCACCTATCCACGGTCTAGCAGTTCTTAGCCTTGCTTAACCTGAATTTTCTCGATTTTTTCTGCCTTTTCCCAGAGGCTATTAAATGTAAAAATGTTATTTTTTTTTATACTCAACAAATTAAAAAAAAAAAAACAATTAAATTATTTTAATAATTACCTTCGATAACTAAAAATCTATTCAGTTTTTGAAGAAATGTCAAAGAATAAAAACTTTTTAAAATAGAGTAATTTATCACAATATGATACAAAAAATTGAAAATTTCGAAATTTCTGAAAAATTCATTAGAATATATTCACTTCTGATGGTGAAAAGGAATTGTCGAAATACGTATCAAGTGTTAATTTTTTAATTAATAAAACCTTTGAAACAAATAACCTAGTGTTTAATTTGTATATTTAATTTTAATTTACTAAATATATATATTTTTCTGTTTATAAATTTTACATCTTGAATTCTAATAGGCCTGCCTATTTTTTAAATAGCTGAATTTCCCTCTCTTAATTAGTTAGATGGGTGTCGGTGACGTCACATTGCGAATTAATAAGGCCCCAGTGGCTTTGCAATAGACTCTCCTTCCATTCTACTCCACCTGTGTGCCGGGTGTACCTAAGTACTTGTAATCATAGCAGGTTACATAGTGCATCTGGTGTCAGTGTACATGTAAGGGGTTTAAGGGGGAGGGTTGTAGGACAAATGGCCCTCCCTGAAGGCAAAAGGGCAGTGCCAACGACCATCGGCCAACGGCTGGCTTGGCTTGACTTATCGCCGATGGCTGGCGTTGACGGCATAGAATAGAACAAGCCATCGCTCTCCCATTCTCTCTGCAAATTGTATGCCAGCTACATGGACAACATCACCTCACCCCCCCCCCCCCCAGAAAACAACAACTCTCCAACAACCGCTAGACAGTAAAAGATCTTGGTGTTATTTATATCAGAGGTGTCAAACTCATTTGCCCTCAATGCATGTAGAAAATAATTAACATTCACTAATATTGCAAAGAATACATACATTTCTTTTCATAAGATAAGATAGTTTTTATTATCTAAATAAGAGTATACAATTTTTTTTTTTTTTATAAAAAACACACTTTTTCTCATTCACACACTTTTTTCGATATCCGTTATTGATTAATATACATATTGGGGGTCCAGGTATTCTTATTTAAGTCATTTGGTATCCAAATGTCCAAATGGCTTAAATAAAATCATCGGACTGCCTAGGGTCCGAACCCGCGACTTTTGGTATACGAGGTTAGTACGCTAACCCCTTACACCAAGCCCCGAGGGCGAGTATACAATTGAACTTGAACAAGGCAATATAACAGTAACAATTATAAAAACAAGGCTTCGAGCTTCCACGTCCTCTATACCATGTCCAATTTAATGGTTCTCAAGTTCAAGATATTTTCAACATCTATCGCTAGAAAAAATTTTCAAAAAAAAAAAAAAACCTCGGCCATTAGTTTTATAAAGAAAATTTAATAAATAGAAGTATAAATAATAAAAGTATTAATACGAATCTTTCACTCTTAATATCACAGAAAAATATATTTGAGTATGCTTCCAATTTTTCAAAAAACTTCTTGGTAGCAGGCTCACGTACACCCGCGACCCTTGGTATAGAAAGCAGGCGCACTACCAACTACACCAAGCTCGAGGGCATAAGTGTTACTTAAAAGGCATGATATTATAATAAGTTTTTTGAATTTGAAATTTTAACATAGATGGTACAGTACAAAATATTAGGCTATTATTAAATTATTCTAATAACTTAAAATTTTTTCTAATGACCTAATATAATACAATAATCAAAAATTTTGATATTGGCGTATACTCTAAGGATTAATATCGATAATATAAAGTATCAACTAGGAACCGACCGAATATTCGGTTTCGATTACGATTTCGGCCAGTTTCGGCTAAAAATCCTAGTTTCGGCCGTATTTTCGGTTTCGGCCCAAAAAGTAGCCGAAACCTGAGTCTGACAAGATGGGATGAGACTCGCATGTACAAAAAAAAAGGCCAAATGATTTGCAAAAGCGGAAAAGACGCGGAAAAAATTTAGTCTCCTTAAAAAAAAAGGTAAAATGATTTTCACGAGAGGGGGAAAAAATTTTCCGCAGGGGGAAAAAAAATTTCAAAAAAATAAAAAAGGTAAAAGGATATGAACTTTTTTATAGGAAATACATGTTTCTGTTACGGTTTCGGCCGAAACTAAGATTGAGGCTGAAATTCGGTTTCGGTTGAAAATCTTGTTTCGGTCGGACCCTAGTATCAACCAAGGAAAAGTGGTGAAGAAGTTGCAGGACTGAGGTCAGTATACAAGTTCAAAGCATTTTTAATAAAAAATAAAACCGCCTTCTGCATCTGAGAGCTGAAGCTGAGTGCCTGAAGTTATATTAAATGGAGTATAATAAAATTAAATAGGGTATTTAAAACTTTCTTTGAGTCGTGGAGGCTTACAAAAAAACGCTGAATGAATGAATAGCAGAGGAAAAGGCTCTAATTAAAATAGCACCCAGGGAATTATAACCTCTCAGAGCGTTTTGTCTCGACGTATTTGTGTATTTTTTTCATATTTCGCATTCACATGGCATAAGATCTTTGATTGGGAGTTTTGATTAAGGGTTGGATTACTTTTAAGACGTATACATCACAAGATAGTAAAAATATTTTCATCCAAAAAAAAAAAGTAAGAAATTTTCATTAAGTTAAAAGTAGATAGAAAGAAAGAGAGAGAGAGCAAGTTGATAAATAAAGTGATTTGAATGAGTGAAGGGATGGGGGGGGGGGGAGGGGTAAGGTAGCTACAGAGCTGCTGTCGTTCGATCACTCTCCCTTGGCTGGCTATCGGATCTTACGATTAGCCCTTGGCCTAGCAGCAGCATCCCCAAGGACCAAAAAGGGAGAGAGAACTAATGACCAGCAACACATCTGCACGGTAATTAAATCACGCGCCAGAGAGGGAGTGGTGACCCCAAAACCCTTCCACCCCCGTCACCAACAAGCCGATTTCTCAGATATCGGCAAATTGAATGAATGAATCGATTCTCTCTCTCTCTACTAACTCGAAAATGCGTAGAAAGAAAAAAAAAGTCTATCTATTTCTAAATTAATTTTTTTACCAAATGGCTTAAATAATATATTATAAAAAATCTGGTGTGGCTGACGCACTGCATTCAACTTTCTCTTACCCATCGGTATGAGAAAGTTGTGCACCGTGCTGTGGAAATTTTATATACAATATTATTATTATTTGAAATTCCTATCGGGATCCCCGTTTATTTACCCGAGGTGCTTTCGTGTACGAAGACACACCTCAAACCCAACCGGCCTCTAGACGTAGCCATCTACCGGCACCCCGTGAAGTTACATCATTTCCTCTCACTAACTCCTCTTCCTTCGTTCGTTTCTAGCTAGTGAACTAATCCTTATTTCTGGTTGCAAACGGATCCTTATATTAACCTTTTCTATGCTATGGAGGATGTCCTAGTTTGAGGAGGAACTCCCTCAGCACCTACTCCTTTCAAAGAATGCATCACTGGGAGGAATCCTTCTTTAGGACTAGATGTCACAGCAACTCCCTCTCCTCGTAGAGTTGCCTGGGGGCTGCTGTGGTGAGATCAAATATTCCAATCCAGTGCCTGCTTGAGGAATTGTTTAAATTAAATAAATATTTTTATTCAATGAAAAATCCCGCACGCCCAGGGTTTGAACAGGGATCTTCTTTGCAGAAGCCGACACCCTAGGCCACTACACCAGCGAGCCCCCTTTTATATACAATAGAGAATCCTAAATTGAATTGAAAGTTGAAGAATCATGAAGACGTTTGTCGAAAACAAAGAAAAGCATCCCACTCCCTTAGTAGTTCTTATTTTTAGAAGCGAGATTCTACCTCCTGACGTCAGAATCCTTGGCAAAATTGAGAAATATAATGGGAAACCTGTTCAATGTAAAATTTGTCTTCAATCTGGCCATTTATTTTGCAAAAATCCACAGAGGTGTGAAATCTGTGGAGATTTGCATTCATCTGTAAATTGTAACGCTCCCCCTTTATGTATTTTTTGTCAAACTAACCATAAATCAACAGAAAATAGAAAATGCAAAGAATATAATAGACAGAATGAATGAAATTCTAACTTTGATGACCAGAGAACACCTCACTTTCACGGAAGCTAACAGACTATTTAATTCCTTAAAAAGTTATGCTCAAGCGTCATCGGAACTTCTACTATCACTGGATCAATATCAACTCCAACACCTCAATATGTGAAACAAAATTTCATAAATAAGAAAATAAATTTTGCAAGTTCAGCCAAATCAGCAACCTGCATGCCCATCAATTGAAAATGATTCCAATGCCCTCAACTTTCCTCAAACACAAATTTTATCGAATCCGACGTACAGGAAAAATTTAACACGTAATTTTGAAGAAACCCTTATTAAAAAAGTTTTACAGACTCTTATTGGTCCTTCAGTTCCTATTGACAATCATATTTCATCTGTGCAATTTCAAAGCTTTATTAGCTAATTAATTAAAGAAGTATTCAGATAATATTACTTAAAATAACTTCTATGTATATATGTATATAACTCTGTAACTTGTTATAAAATAAATGGTTGCCATGGTAACCGAATTTAAATCTTTTTCTTTTTATTAGATTAAAAATCTGGTGTGACTGGCGCACAGCACACAACTTTCTCTTACCTTCGGTAATCGAAAGTTGTGTACTGTGCTTGTCACACCAGATTTTTTTTGTGTCGACATATATTTAGTTCCCGACAGTACGAAACATATGAATTCAGATGTAAAATTTATAAGTATGGGAAAATATTTATATTTTGTTACCATGGCAACCATTTCTCCTATCTTCCCTATGAAATACAAGAGTAAAGTGGTCTTCAGAAGATTTCAATCGCAAAATGAGAATATACATTTTAAAGAGAATCTAAAAAATAATTGATTTTTGAATTTAAAAAAAAATCGTTGGAGCAAATTTTGAGAAAATCGAAAAAAACTGAAAAAGTACATCAGTAAAGTACTAGTACTCTTTGGCCGATTTTGATTAAAAGCTTATTTTTCCGGTCCCGGGTGGTGTTTAACTTAAATATAAAATTTCAACCTCGTAGCTCAATTCCTTCATGCTTAAAATTGAACACACACCCACCCACCCACCCACCCACACACCCACCCACACACCCACAGACAGACCATGTCGCGAAAACCACTTTTTTGGATTCAGGGGACCTCAAAACGTGAAGATCCATCAAAATCTCGACATCGAATTTTTGACATGAATCCAATACTTATTTAACAAGACATGTGAGTGTTCTTTATTGATGAGGCCAAACATTAGTGAATCCAATACTTTCTCTCTATATATATATTACATATATACATAGGTAAGAGAAAGTAAAAATAATGTTTGTAAATAAATAGTTATTAGGGAATGGCCGTTGTAGCCAAAACCCTGCAATGAAATTAAAACTCTTTATATGGTATTAAAATATCTTTACTCTTTTATTATTAGAATTCTTTCCATTCTTTCTTTTATATTTTTATATAATAAATACAAGGCGAATGTAAAAATTGCAAACTCGTGGAAATTCAATTTGTTTTGCCCTTTTTTATTTATTTCTTCTGTATTTGTGGCTGACGGATGCCTTTAATATATCTATTTGTGTTTTGCAGTTTTTTCTCTTTCTCTCTTCTATGTCATAACATCTCGGCTTGTTCGTTCATTCGCTTATAGCGAGTACAAATATCAGAGAGAAAAAATAGAAATAAGTATTTTTAATTTAGCTATTATGTGAAATCAATCAAAATTTGTTTTTTGTAGTGACCACAAAAATTGATAGTAGTATTATTAAAAAAAAAAGAAAGTAGAGATTAGGGTTGCCATCCGTACTTTATAATAAAGTATTATACGTTATTTCGGTTAATTATACTCTATACTTTACGAGAACAATAAACTACGCAAGTACATTATTTTATTTCGCATGATTTGATTTTTCCGGGATTCAAAAAAGTTTGGTCGCAAGCATTTTTTACGTACAACGGAATTATCTACAGGCAAAAGTATTTGATAAGAGTGATGAAAATTTTCAAAAAACTTGTATAAAGTAATTTCATTTTTAAAGTCTATTCCTGCCCCATCAGCATACACAGAGAGAGTTTTTCCTGTGATGGCGGGGGACTCAACGCCTCCCTTCATCAGGACTAATGTGGTTTCAAATGTCCTGATGAAGGGAGACGTTGAGTCCCACGAAACGTCGACTGTATAGTGGTCGTAATCTTATCAATAATATCTAAACTTTCTATTAAAGAGATAAAGTTTATAAAAATTGGAAGAAAGGAAATCCATTGATCCTAACTAAATATTTATTTTCATTTCTCTCGTTTAAAATACAGAACTTTTCTATATCTAAATTTAATCATCGAGCTACAAAAAAAGATGTACCTTTATATTTTATAACCATGTATTAAAACTTTCTTACTTAAAGATCGAAACTTTTTTAAACATTTAGGTTATAAATTATTAAAATTACATTTTTTTTTATATTCTATAGAGTCTCCGGGTCTTATGGTAAGCAGTTTAATTTAGAAAAATAAATAAAGCAATTTGCATTGGATGTTTGTTATTTTGTGGGTTTAAAAAAAAAGAACAAATGGCGGAGAGTTGAGTTTTGTTTCACGGTGTCGAAAGCAAAAGCGACAAGTGGCAAATAGCCCGAGGGAGTAGGAGTAGCCAGGGGATGGAGATGCTGACAGGGTAAAAAAAAAAAAAAAAAACGAAATGGGAAGGGAGGACCTCTCTTTCCCAAGAGACTCAACCAGCCCGTTTCTTATTGGATAGCCTACGCCAGATGAGGGCAAATGATAATAACATTTGACTCAATTTCATTAATATTACTAACCCATATCTACATTTGATCTAATGAAATGGGCGACGATACAAGAACACTGTGCTCTATTTGAAATTTCTTTAGAACCGTCGTCACTGGGGTGGAAGAGCAAAAATCTGGTGTGATAGAGCACAGCACACAACTTTCTCTTACCTTCGGTATTTGAAAGTTATGTTCTGTGCTTGTCACACCATATTATATTTAGTTTCCGACATTCGATTTTCAAGATGTAAAATTTATAAGCATGTGAAAATATTTATATTTTGTTACCATGGCAACCATTTCTCTTATCTTTCCCAGGGGGGGTCAAACTCGGTTTGTTTACATTTTTTCATTCCAAGGGAGTGACGTCATGCAGCTCCTCTTTTTGTAAAACATCTTTCGGAACAAACTATTTATAAATATTTATATACGGTATATTATTAATAAACCAGAATAAATACTTGGGTCTAAATTAGTTTAATCAGAAATTATAAAATTTGCAAACAAAACAAAATGAATGTGAACTAGGTTATAGGCAGTCAACAATGCTACCAAATAGAAAAATATATGCAAGGAGGAGCTTCATGACGTGGACCAATCAAAAACTGTGACCGGAAAATTGTTTATTTACTAGTTTCTGGCCAACCTGTGTATTTTAAAGACCTTGATCTTTCCTATGTAGTACAAAAGTAAAGTGGTCTTCAGAAGATTTCAATGGCAAAATGAGAATATACATTTTAAAGAACCAATTGAATTTTGAATTTTAATCAAAATCGTTGAAGCGAATTTTGAAAAAATCGATAAAAACTGAAAAAGTGCATCAGTAAAGTACTAGTACTCTTTGGTCGATTTTGTTCAAAAGTTTCGTGTCACTTCCCAGGGGGGTGCCTAACTTGAATATAAAATTTCAACTTCCAACTTTTCGTTCTTGAGATATTTTGTTCACACACACACAGACAGACAGACCATGTTGCGAAAATTACTTTTTTGGATTCAGGGGACCTCAAAACGTGTATATCCATCAAAATCTCGACATAGAATTTTTAACATGAATCCAATAAGTTCTCTCTCTACACCAGGGGTGGGCAAATACTTTTAAGCGCGGGCCAAAAATGAAATTTTCAAAATGTCTCCCGGGCCGCAGGACTATACCGCGTACGCTTTCCACACCCGAATGTTTTGGGTGGAGTTTTTCCCTGCCCAAGAAGTTTTTTTAGGCAAAAACACTCTAAGTATCATTTTAAAGCATTTGGACAAAGAAATTTGACAGTTAATAATAGATAATAGTAATAATAAATTGTCTTACTTGGGTGTACAGGCGAACAATTTTTGCCCAGTAAAATATGTCACGTAATTTTTAAAGAAATATGATCCATTATATTAAATTAATGGTCATTAAATAAATCAGTTAATGAAAGATTATAATCGAACAGACCTAGTATGTTGCGTACATACAAGTAGTGATATGGTTACGGCTCTTCGAAATTATAATACTCTATTATTTATATATTTGATTATTTATACTGTTGATTTCAACAAAATCGCATAAAGGGATTTTTCAACGGGCCGGATAAAGTAAGCAAAAGGGCCGGATCCGGCCCGCGGGCCGGCTTTTGCCCACCCCTGCTCTACACCTATATTAACATATAGGGGAGACCGGGGCAGGGTTGGCCCACTAATTTTTATTTCTTTTATAAAATTTTTTATTTAATCATTTTCGTTTATGTTTTCATTTTAAAATGTTGGTGTAACCTTAAGCTACCAAATGGTCATCGTAAAAGTCTCCTAAATTGATGTTAAAATTAAAAAAAATAATTATTTCTAAAATATTTCGAGTGGGCCAACCTGCCCCGTGGTCGGGGCAGGTTGGCCCAGACTCAGAGGCAGGTTGGCCCGGAAGGCATTTGTTATTTTTATATGAATTAAAATGCAAGAAAATAATTTAAAACAACTTAATTTTAACACACAAAGTTTATTTTAATTTATAATTGGTTATTGCAACAGTTTCAGTAATAAGTGAGTACTAAATCAAAAAAAAAGTATATCGTGACTTCAAGAACTTTTCCTTTTTCAGTTTTTCTTTTGTATTTACGAATCACTGTTATAACCGTGGTCCAGAGGTTGGAGATGAGAGTCAGAATGCTATGAAGAGCATTGCAGACACCTTACTTGGGCTTGGCAAGTTGGCAAAAATAGTATCCCAACAAAGGGTCCCAACTTTTCTCTCCCAACGCTCAATTTGTGCTCTTTTGAAAAATCTCTTAGCCCTCGGGGCTTCGTGTAGCCATTTGGATACCAAATGGCTTAAATAAGAAATGCCTGGACCCCCAAAATATATAATTATTAATACAACGGTTATCGTA
>JAKCPI010009442.1:0-18931 GCA_023213315.1 Euborellia annulipes | reverse complement strand
TCAAAAAGTCGCTCTATCTCTCTTATTTTTCGTTGGATTTGTGGAAAAATGCAAAACTGGTCTTTTCAATCAATTATAAAGCTATAGACATTTTTTTATTTAACTACGACCACATAAAATGGGGGTTTATTTATTGCCTATTACATCTTCAAATTTTAACTGCCGCCTTCATTTTCTAATTATCCTAATTTATTGTTTTTTAATTAAACAAACACATTTAGGCCTTGATATTGATTGAATAACTTGGTAAATAAAATATTCAAGCAAAAACAATGAAATTTTAGTCTTAAAACGTCCTGAAAATGATTAAAAATCGATTTTCCAAATTTATTTTGACATATTAATTTTTGCTTTCTCTTAAAATTCAAAAATCAATTATTTTTTTGATGCTGTTCTCATTTTGAGGTCCTCTGAATCCAAAAAAGTGGTTTTCGCGACATGGTCTGTCTTTGTGTGTGTCTGTGAACAAAATATCTCAAGAACGAAAAGAGCTATGAGGTTGAAATTTTATATTAAAATAAGGTAACCTCCTGGACCGTGAAAATAAGCTTTTAATCAAAATCGGTCAAAGAGTACTAGTACTTTACTGATGTACTTTTTCAGTTTTTTCGTTTTTCTCAAAATTCGCTGCATCAATTTTTATTAAAATTCAAAAAATCAATTATTTTTTAGATGCTCTTTAAAATGTATACTCTCATTTTGCCATTGAAATCTTTTGAAGACCACTTTACTCTTGTACTTCATATGAAGGAAAAGAGAAATGGTTGCCATGGTAACAAAATATAAATATTTCTTATAAATTTTACATCTTGAATTCAGCGGCGTAACCAGCCTTTGAGGGCGGGGGGGCGAAGCTCAACTAGGGCGCCGATTTTCCAGGGGGGCTCCGCCCCTGGACCCCCTTGCTCGCCTTCGGCGAGCAATTGTCCGCCTTCGGCGGGCAAATTTCTTGCATCCAGTAATTTTCTCAGCGAATTTGTTTACATGTTTTTTAATGACACCTGTATGATTTTGTTTTGATTTTTCTTTGCTTTTACAAAAAATGTCGTTTTCTTCTGTGATTATTTCAAAAACTATTCAGTTTTCGGGAAAATATCAAAGAACAAAAACTTTTTAAAATAGAGTATTTTATTTCGACGGGCATGCAAATGAAATTTTATTTAAAAATTGCTAGACATTCGTTCATTCATTCACTAAATCTAGGGCGGGAATGGGCGGGTTTGAAAAAATTCCGGGCGGGCTAGGGCGGGCCTGAAGAATGGTAAAAGCCCTTTCATTTTGAGAAAATCGAAAAAACTGAAAAACTACATCAGTAAAATACCAGTACTTTTTGGCCGATTTTGATTAAAAGCTTATTTTCACGGTCCCGGGGGGTGTTTAACTTAAATATAACATTTCAGTCTCATAGCTCAATTCCTTCATGCTTAAAAAAATTTTGAATTCCAAAAAATTAAATATTAAGGCTTATACGAATCCTGAGTAAATCTCCACAGCCATAAAACATCAAATTAAGGCTTATATATTGCAAAATAAAAAAAATTTTAATTATAAAGCCTCTATATACGTTATTTATTATTTTTGGAATTAAATTCATTTAAAATAGTAGAATTCAAGTTGTAATATAATTTTAAAAGAAAACAATCAATTTTTTAAGACAATCGATGAAAAGAATATGATAAAATCACATTCGCTGGGCTATATTTTAGAGGCCGTAGGGCGCCTGTGCCGGTTTCGGGGGGCGCCAAGGGCTCGATGCGCCTGGGGCGGGGGGCTCGAGCCCCCCTCGCCCCCCCCCTGGTTACGCCACTGCTTGAATTCTAATATATCGGCGGAAACTAAATATATGTCGACTCAAAAAATCTGGTGTGACAAGCACCGTCCCAACTTTCGATTACCGAAGGTAAGAGAAAGTTGTGTGCTGTGATCAGTCACACCAGATTATTAATATTTATATTGATTCTAATCTAAAAATTCGCTATATGATTTCTATTCAGATTCATTTATAAAATGACGTCACATCATTTTTCTATCTAGGAAAGAAAATAAATCATAGATACACATCTTAATGATCTCATTAGAAAAAAAATGAGGAACCGAAATCACATCTTGTCTGTTAATAAATGTCCTTCTCTCTCACTCCCCCCCCCTTTTTTTTATAACTCTATCACGCTATTGATTTTTAAATGTATTTTAAAATAGAATTAATTACCATTTTATGGAAAAACGTTTCAAGATGAGCTTTTTTTTGTGTGCACTTTAATAAAATTATTATTAATGATGATAGATGATGCAATTTGAAGATGAAGAAGACAAAGAATATTTTAAGTTTATTACGTTTTTTTTTTTCTTAAAATCTTCCCTTGGAATATATTATGGTATTTCTTGAATAAAGAAAAAAATAAATAAATAATTCAATTTAAATGTTTTTTTTTTTTTTTTTTTTTTTAAATGGAGGATGAAAAAAAGAGGCTTAAAAAACAATCATTTATAAATATTCCGTGTTTAAAGAAAAAATTCCCCTTTTCTTTCTTTCTTTTCCAAGATTGATGATTAAATCGTCTTTTTTTTTTGAGGGGCATTTGTGATCCCAAAAAGATGTTGCCCGCCCCCCCCCCCCCCCTTCTGCCTTTGAAGGGTCTTTCGTCTGTCATGCTCAATTTGTTTAACCAAAGGGAGTAAAAAATAAATAAATTTCCTTCTACAATTCAGGATTATTT
This sequence comes from Euborellia annulipes, assembly GCA_023213315.1. Lineage (NCBI taxonomy): Eukaryota > Metazoa > Arthropoda > Insecta > Dermaptera > Anisolabididae > Euborellia > Euborellia annulipes. The sequence continues at coordinate 16,214 of JAKCPI010009442.1, read as the reverse complement.
TTTTGTGAATGTATTTTAGGCACTAATAAAATACAATACAATTTTAGTTAAATTTTGTAAGGAGGAATTTTTCAATATAATATTTATTCACTCGATCATTTTGTGCCTTTTTGTGTTATCATTAGGGTCCGACCGAAACAAGATTTTCAGCGGAAACCGAAACCGAATATTCGGCCTCAACCTTAGTTTCGGCGAAACTGTAACCGAAACCGATACTTGTATTTCTTATAAAAAATTTTTCATTTTTCATTTTACTTTTTTTTTTTTGAAATTTTTTTTTTCCCCTCCCGTGAAAATCATTTTACCTTTTTTTTAGGGAGACTAAATTTTTTTCAGACTCAGGTTTCGGCCGGCCGAAAGTTTCGGCTACTTTTTGGCCGAAACCATGATTTTTGGCCGAAATCGAATATTCGGTCGGTTACTAGTTATCATTGAACAAGTGGAAAATCCCGCCTTCGGCGACCAAATTCCCTCTCTGAATTACAAGTTATTTTTACATTTTATTCTGGCCAATCAGCGCCCTGATTTATATAAAAGTGAGGATATTTGGAACAAATAAAATTTTGTAGGCGTTTTATTTAAGTGAAAATATTTCCTCGCTTTTACCGGTATATAAATCAGAAATGCGAAGAGAATTTTTACTTTCTCTTACCCTCTATATTTTGATTTCACCTCGACGCTGTGCAAAAATGGTGCGAGGCGCCCCTTTTTGCATCTCCGATGTTTTTGGTTGAGATACATATAAACTAGGGTCCGACCGAAACAAGATTTTCAACCAAAACTGAAACCGAATTTCGGTCTCAATCTTAGTTTCGGCCGAAACCTAAATTTGTATTTCCTATCAGGGGCGTATATAGAAATTTTTTTTCGGGGGGGGGGGGGGCCTTAACTTTTTTAAACCAAAGATTTCTGCCCTGCAGAAAAATTTTTTCTCCTTCCCGTGGAAATCATTTAATAACGAATATTCGGTCGGGTCCTAATATAAACATATATATACCTCTATATGTTTATCTATACCATCTTCTATACTTATATATAAAGAAATAGTATGAGCTTGTTTGTTTTTAGGGGCTAAGCTCAGAATTTACTATTTTCCAAAGCCTCGAGGGGGGGGGGGGGTAAATGCCCCCTCTGCTTCTCCTCAATTGACGTCCCCTGAATTTAATTTCTCAAAAATGAACTTTTTCCAGAGACCCATTGCTATATAATTAAAATATTTTTTCTCTTAACAATACTTTCTTATCAATAGAAGTACTTTATCTTAACTTATTAGAATTTGTTTTTCCCCATTTTTTAGAGACTTGCTTCTACACCCACTTTTGTTTTTGTCTTTCCATGTGAATAGAATTAGATTATTATTAGTAGAAACACCAAACTTAATGATTTGTGAAATTAGTTTTTCTGTATGATTTGACATGATATGAATGACGTTAATTGTTAAAATTGTTTCTTTTATAAATTTTATTATCCCCCCTTATAAAAGGCTAAATTTAACAAGCAACTTGATATTGTTAAGTTAATTAAATACTATGCTAGTGTTGCTGCGCAACTAAATAGAACAGGTAAAGGGTTCATTATCTATTGTTATTGTTTACTGGGATGTGAGGGAGAAGCGAAAGCAAAATTTACCTTTAACAATTATTCAGGAAAAAGTTTTTGTTGTGCTTGAATCATCACATTATATGAGACTGAGAGAGAAGGGGTTAAATGTAATTTCACCTCACATAGTGATGGCAGAATAATTTCTAGGTGACAAAGTTTAAAATGCCGTTTTTACGTTTTCTTATCTCTATATATGTTAATATATAGAGAGAGAAAGTATTGGATTCATTTAAAAAATTCGATGTCGAGATTTTGATGGATCTTCACGTTTTAAGGTCCCCTGAATCCAAAAAAGTGGTTTTCGCGACATGGTCTATCTGTCTGTGAACAAAATATCTCAAGAACGAAAAGAGCTATGAGGTTGAAATTTTATATTAAAATAAGGTACCCTCCTGGACCGTGAAAATAAGCTTTTAATCAAAATCGGCCAAAGAGTACTATTACTTTACTGATGTACTTTTTCAGTTTTTTTTCGTTTTTCTCAAAATTGGCTGCAACAATTTTGATTAAAATTCAAAAATCAATTATTTTTTAGACGCTTTTAAATTGTATATTCTCATTTTGCCATTGAAATCTTCTGAAGACCACTTTACTCTTGTACTTCATAGGAAAGATAGGCTAAATGGTTGCCATGGTAACAAAATATAAATATTTTCCCATACTTATAAATTTTACATCTTGAATTCTAATATATCGGCAGAAACTAAATATATGTCAACACGAAAAACCTGGTGTGAACCTTTCTCTTATCTTCAGTAATCGAAAGTGTTGTGTTGTGCGACAGTCACATCAGATTTTTGAATTCAAAATTTTAATATTTGTACAAGAATAAGAACAAAGTGATAGTAATTCGCTCTAGCGATAAGGATATGAAATAATCAAAAATATACTGTATTTCTTTTATAAAGAGAACGCTAAAATAAATTATTATCAAAAATACAATAATTTTCTCAATTCCAAATATTGATATATTATATTTTATTTCAAATTAAATTTTTACATAAATTACAGGTGTTAAAAATAAAAAAAGTATTTGTATTCTTTGAATTTTATTTTTTTTTTATAATAATCATGGGCGTAACTAGAGAATTTGGCTGGGGGGGTGCATGGGGCCAGCTATTCTCCGGAGGGCCTGGAAAGCCCCATATTTTCTCAATTTTTCTTGGGGCAGAGAGCTTTCTGGGGGGGCATGCCCCCTGGCACCCCCCTAGTTACGCCCATGCCTCTCCCTCCCCTAACGTGTTACGTAATATGTGGACAACCCCTAAGGTATTTATTTAAAATTTATATAATATTCGTTTATTTAATAAAAATTGGGAGTGCGGAGATTGCTAATAAAGATAAATAAAAAAAAAAAAGTTTGAAAATTTTATATACAGATAAAAGGGAAAAATTCAGATAATATAGAACGATGATCCTTTTTACTATCGTTTGATTGGTTGAACGGATGGTTAGATTAAAGAAAAAATATATTTTTAATTATTCAATTTTAGTTCCATGTGAATATTCTCTAGGAAATTCTAAACTCATTACAAAAAATCCGATGCGAATTGGATGCGCCGTTTCCGAGTTATAGACATTTGATTTATCAAGATTTTATTCATTTCCACTGTTATTTTAATTCGTACTCTTAATTTGACCAAAGGAGGGAGGATCGTGAACGGCAGGTTCCCCCACCCCTCTGCTCTGATTGTCGCCAGGCGCCCTCCCCCTCGTTTCTAAGAAATTTTCTTTCTCTTTTTAAAAATAATAATTTAACACCTTTTAAGTTAAATTTTCCATTTTTTTGGACATTTGGAAGAATTATAAAAATTGAACGAGAAAAAAAAATTAATTAAGCAGTCAGAGAATATTGCCAAATAAATGATAGTTATCTATTTAGTTAGATGTAAAATCTTTCAATTCTTCATCATCACATGGCTGTTATATTTATTTGAACACAAGCGATATTTCGATCTTGTATTACTGTAGGGTAGTTAAATATAAAAGTGTAAAATTTAATTTAGATGAAATGATTTGAGTACTTCAAACAATTTTCACAAAATATTACTGATGTACTTATTAAAAGGGCATATAAATAATTGATTTATATTAATTTTAATCTAACAAGTAAAAGATTTAAATTCTGTTACCATGGCAACCATTTCACCTATCTTTCCTATGAAGAACAAGAGTAAAGTGGTCTTCAGAAAATTTCAACGGCAAAATGAGAATATACATTTTAAAGAGCATCTAAAAAATAATTGATTTGTTAATTAAAAAAAAAAATCGTTAGAGCGAATTTTGAGAAAATCGAAAAAAACTGAAAAACTACATCAGTAAAGTACTAGTACTTTTTGGCTGATTTTGATTAAAAGCTTATTTCCAAGCCTCAGGGGGGGTGTCTAACTTAAATATAAAATTTCAACCTACTAGCTCAATTCCTTCATGCTTAAAATTGAGCACACACATAGGCAAGAGTATGTAAAAAAAAAAAAAAAAATAGGGGGGCCGTGAGATATTTATTTGGTTCCCAACGGGGCCGCGACTCAAGCACTGATCTAAAGGTCTAAAGGGATGGATTTTATTATTTAATATATTTATGAGAAATAAGCATCTCTTTGATTGAAGACAAAATATTTTGAAATTTTATTTTTTCTCAAAGGATTGAATTCTTTATAGATAAATATGCAGTTTTTTATTCTTATAGTTAAAAAAAGTTTCGAATAAAATTTTACAAAAGCATAAAAAGATGAAATCAATCAATTTGGCGATTATTTCAAATGCCGGGAGAGCATCAATTTGCTTTTTCTAATTCGATCGGCGCCCAGACTGCAGGCAGGGGGCCTCGCTTCACTCTCGTCTAGGCTTTTCTTCACGCGCACATTCGCTTTTCAAAAAGTCACTCTATCTCTCTTATTTTTCGTTAGATTTGTGGAAAAATGCAAAACTGGTCTTATCAATCAATTATAAAGCTATAGACATTTTTTTATTAAACTACGACCACATAAAATGGGGGTTTATTAATTGCCTTTTACATCTTCAAATTTTAACTGCCTCTTTCACTTTCTAATTATCCTAATTTATTGTTTTTTAATTAAATAAACACATTTAGGGCCGGTCTTTTCATGTTTGGGTAGTTAGCGAAGTGTCTGTTAAAGTGCTTTTTTTTTGTAGTGCAGAAACCCTCTTCATTTTTATTCTTATAGTAAAATATATGACATCCCATCATTTTATTTAAAAAAGAAGTAGATATATTTGTTATTTTTATTTTGATTCAACTTATTTTATCAATAAAGTGATGAGATGTGATATATTTTACAATATGCAAAAGGTTAGGTCCACTGGTAACTGAGGCAGCCATTTGCTTTTTATTTGCATAACCCAGCCTTGGAGTATATGTATATGTATATATGTTGAATTTTTTGCCAAGCTCTCTGTTAAATTAGTCGGAGCCAAAAGCTCTGGGTACGATTTAGCAAAGGGGTGATATTAGGAACACAAGGCTGGCAACAGCTTCGTAACTTCACGCATAAAAATAACAGAGGCATTCTTCAATCTATCCCTTTTTTTTGTTATTATTCATTTTATGTCAGTCAGGATTATATTTCTAGGATATTTGGCAAGGTGTTGAAGATGATTATTTGAATATATTCTAATAGCCGAGTTGAAACCATGTTCGAGGGTTGGCCAACTCCCTCTGGCGCACTCTGGCGAGACGAGCTTCAACTAAAGCATTTCAAATTTTAAATTTTAGTAAAAAAAATAATTTTTTTAAAATTAATTATTTTAACTTATAATATTTATTTGAATTAATTTCAATTTTTATTTTTAATAATTTTTATATTTTATGTCTTTATTAAGTAGAAAACTTCAAAAAACCTTTAATACTGAAGAGAGTTCATTCCCTGGAACAGGGTTTCTGCATTGCACACTACCCATAGGTTAACGTGCTACCCAAAGATGAAAAGACCGGCCCTTAGGCCTTGATATTGATTGAATAACTTAGTATATAAAATATTCAAGCAAAAACAATGAAATTTTAGTCTCAAAACGTTTTGAAAATGATTAAAAATCGATTTTCCAAATTTATTTTGACATATTAATTTTTACTTTCGCTTAAAATTCAAAAATCAATTATTTTTTAGATGCTGTTCTCATTTTGAGGTCCCCTGAATTCAAAAAGTTTATTTCGCAACATGGTTTGTTTGTGTGTGTGTCTGTGAACAAAATATCTCAAGAACGAAAAGAGCTATGAGGTTGAAATTTTATATTTAAATTAGGCACCCCCCTGGGACGTGGCAGGAACCTTTTGAACAAAATCGGCCAAAGAGTACTAGTACTTTACTGATGTAGTTTTTCAGTTTTTTTTTTCGATTTTCTCAAAAATGTCTAGCGGTTGTTGGAGAGTTGTTGTTTTCTGGGGGGGGGGTGAGGCGATGTTGTCCATGTAGCTGGCATACAATTTGCAGAGAGAATGGGAGAGCGATGGCTTGTTCTATTCTATGCCGTCAACTCCAGCCATCGGCGATAAGTCAAGCCAAGCCAGCCGTTGGCCGATGGTCGTTGGCACTGCCCTTTTGCCTTCAGGGAGGGCCATTTGTCCTACAACCCTCCCCCTTAAACCCCTTACATGTACACTGACACCAGATGCACTATGTAACCTGCTATGATTACAAGTACTTAGGTACACCCGGCACACAGGTGGAGTAGAATGGAAGGAGAGTCTATTGCAAAGCCACTGGGGCCTTATTAATTCGCAATGTGACGTCACCGACACCCATCTAACTAATTAAGAGAGGGAAATTCAGCTATTTAGATAGGCCTATTAGAATTCAAGATGTAAAATTTATAAACAGAAAAACATTTATATTTAGTAAATTAAAATTAAATATACAAATTAAACACTAGGTTATTTGTTTCAAAGGTTTTATTAATTAAAAAATTAACCCTTGATACGTATTTCGACAATTCCTTTTCATTATCAGAAGTGAATATATTCTAATGAATTTTTCAGAAATTTCGAAATTTTCAATTTTTTTATCATATTGTGATAAATTACTCTATTTTAAAAAGTTTTTATTCTTTGACATTCCTTCAAAAACCGAATAGATTTTTAGTTATCGAAGGTAATTATTAAAATAATTTAATTGTTAGATTTTTTTTTAATTTGTTGAGTATAAAAAAAAATAACATTTTTAAATTTAATAGCTTTTGCGAAAAAGGCAGAAAAAACCGAGAAAATTCAGGTTAAGAAAGGCTAAGAACTGCTGGACCGTGGATAGGTGACCCGCTGAGTGTTGAGTCTCTCACCTGCTGGAAGCCATTTTATTTAATTTCCCAAAAGTCAAATGATCTTAGAGGTCGAAATATAAATTGAAAATACTATTAACTTTAACACCCGTCTCAGGAAGAAAAATAAATAAATTCCACCTCAATAATCAATCAAAAGTTAGAATATATTTATTTCCTTTATTAAAATAATTTTTTCATATTCATTTTTTTAAATTATTTAATTTGTTTTTTTCTTCTAATTTGATGAATAAAAAACAAAAAAAAAAAATAGTTTTATTACTTTTTTTTATTTCTGTCTTGATAGCTTCTTAGAAAAGATGACGTCACGCGTATTGTTTGGAATCCGGTGCATGTGCACCAAGGACGGAGACTCAGCATCTTTAAGCGACTCTCTCCATCTCACTCGCACTCATTACCTTCGATCTCTTTCTATTCAAATGCCTTTCTAAAGCCTCTTTTAGACCACAATATTTGAATTTTTGCTTTTTCGAGGAGGGGGACGCCTTTTAGGCCCCCTCCCCTCCCCCTTTAAGTTATCCCCTTCGTGATATTTATACTAATTTTATGAAATTTGTTTGATTAAATGAAAGATTAATTTCATTTTAACAAAAGGGTTTATAGAATGGACACCAGAGGCGCAGCACTTGCCGGCGGTGCCTTGTAATTATGCCATTTGCTTGCAAGGCTGTCTGTCTTTATTCAATTCGAGTCCCTAAAGTAAAAAAAAATAAATAAAAATTTAATTATATAACAATTTTTATTATTTTTCCCTAGAGAGATGTAATTATTTTAATTAGTTGGCTTTAATTACTTTCTCGTATAGAGAAAGTATTGTAATCGTAAAAAAATTCGACTTCGAGATTTTGATGTTTCCCCACGATTTAGATCTCCCTGAGTCCAAAAATACCATTTTTGGCATTATGTCTGTGTGTCCGTGGGCCTGTGTGTGTGTGTGTGTGAACACGATTGCTTAAAAAACAAAGCAGCTAGATCGATGAAATTTGGTATATGCTCCTTATACTAAAATTGTAGATTTCTATCAACTTTTGGAGTAAATACTTCACCTGAAAGAAGTACTTTACCTAATAAGTTTTTTTTTTTTTTTTTTTTTTACATTTCGAAATTTTCAATTTCTTTGTTATCTTTTAAAATTGAATATTTTATCATAATATAACAAAGAAATTGAAAATCGAGGTTGAAATTTTATATTTAAGTTTTGTAAATCAATCAATTTGGCGATTATTTCAAATGATGGGAGAGCATCAATTTGCTTTTTCTAATTCGATCTGCGCCCAGAGTGCAGCCTGGGAGCCTCGCTTCACTCTCGTCTAGGCTTTTATTCACGCGCACATTCGCTTTTCAAAAAGTCACTCTATCTCTCTTATTTTTCGTTGGATTTGAGGAAAAATGCAAAACTGGTCTTTTCAATCAATTATAAAGCTATAGGCATTTTTTTTATTTAACTACGACCACATAAAATGGGGGTTTATTAATTGCCTTTTACATCTTCAAATTTTAGCTGCCTCTTTCACTTTCTAATTATCCTAATTTATTGTTTTTTAATTAAATAAACACATTTAGGCCTTGATATTGATTGAATAACTTAGTATATAAAATATTCAACCAAAAACAATGAAATTTTAGTCTCAAAACGTTCTGAAAATGATTAAAAATTGATTTTCCAAATTTATTTTGACATATTAATTTTTGCTTTCTCTTAAAATTCAAAAATCAATTATTTTTTTGATGCTGTTCTCATTTTGAGGTCCTCTGAATCCAAAAAAGTGGTTTTCGCGACATGGTCTGTCTGTGAACAAAATATCTCAAGAACGAAAAGAGCTATGAGGTTAAAATTTTATATTCAAATAAGGTACTCTTCTGGAACGTGACACGAAGCTTTTGAACAAAATTGGCCAAAAAGTATTAGTACTTTACTGATGTAGTTTTTCAGTTTTTTTTTTCGATTTTCTCAAAATTTATTCCAACGATTTTGATTAAAATACAAAAATCAATTATTTTTTAGATGATCTTTAAAATGTTGTGTGCTGTGAGACAGTCGCACCAGATTTTTTAATTCAAAATTTTAATAAGTGTGAATGAGAAAAAAGTGTGTTTATTATTAAAAAAAAACAAACTATTTTTTTATAATAATATATACCATACAAATGATTCCTAATATTAATATTTGTAAATAATTTAATAAAATAATTTTTTTCTTCATATTATTAATTTCTTCATTCAATTATTTGAATCTATCAATTCTTCTCCCAATTTAATTATTCTTCAAAGAGTAAAAACACAGACACGCAGAGCACTCTAGCGGAGACCAAGTCAAATAATCAGTCTGGCTTCCAATTCTCCTCGCGTTCGGTTCGTTTTCTCCAAGTGATTTTATTTAGTGCGTTAAAAAATTATAAAATGTGTTCAGTGAGTTTAATTTTAATTGTGATGTGTCTTCAAGTATTATATTTTATATCGTGAAGCGCCTGCCATCACCTTTGACTCAGGTAGATTGAAATTAATTTAATTAATTATTTAACTCCCTTCAAGCCAAGCCAAGAACATGGCTGATGCTAATTATTATTTAAAAAAAAAAAAAAATTAACTAGAAAATTATAAAATAATTTAATCAAGTGTTATTGATAAAAATTATTTTATGGGCGTTGTTAAGAAGGAAATTTGATCCATGTGTGAGTGTCTTTACTAGGAATTTTTAACTTTTTTTTATTTTTATTATTTTTTTTTTTAAAGGAAATGTTTTTAGATAATGGAAGATTTTATAAAAAGATCCTAGATGATTTTTTATTGAGTTCTTCAGGCAGGCGATCTGCTTACTTAGATACATTTATATTAATATCATTTTTTTTTTTCAAGAATAATAATTTTCCAATTTTGTTATTACATTGGTTAACAAAATTTGTATATAAATTAACTGTACGCTAACTAGTGTTTTGCTTAAACGCACAAATATAGGAACAAATTTATTTTGATTCATCGTTCTTATAAACCAAAATATTTTTCATTTTATTTAATTCAATTATTTAATAATAAAAAAAAACTTGAAGATTATTTTAATTGTCGTTTCTATTTTTAGCTGTCGACAATCAGAACGAAAGGGCGGGGGGAGGGAAGGGAAGGGGGCAGGCGGCAATCGTTGCTTAAACAGTTCTCACCTTCGTCCCGCCTAATTAACTTTATATCTTATTTAAATTAATAGTTTTTATTTATTTAGTAATTTATGTTGTGATGATATGTGATTCTCAACCAATTAGATAATCCATTTGAAATGGTATTTATTTATATTATAAATATATTATTATAAATACCATTTATTTATATTATAAATATAATAGTATAAATAAATACCATTTCAAATAGATTATCTAATTGGTTGAGAATCACATATCATCACAACATAAATCACTAAATAAATAATAAATATTAATTTAAATAAGATATAAATTTAATTAGGCGGGACGAACGTGAGAACTGTTTAAGCAACTATGCTCACCATCCCAACTCTCTCCATTCTCCCTCGAATTTTTTACATGAATCCATAGGCGCCGGAACTGGGGGGGGGGCAAGGGTACATCCCCCCCCCTGGCATCCTTTAGGGGGGGGGACAGAGGGGGGCAAAATTTCTTCTTTATTTCATTTATTTTTAAAAATGATATATTTTTATTTTTGAAAAATAAAATCTTCTAAATTAAAAAAAAATTAAAAGAGTAAGAAATTCATTTTTTTTACAAATTTTTTCCAAAAATTTTTGATAAAATCACTAGCAAATTTTTTAAAATTTTAATTTTATTAAAATTGTGATTTTATTTAAGATTTTTAAAGTTTTATAGTTGATTTGTTTTTGTTTTATACCATTTGAACATATTAAATTATTTTAATTTTCTAAAAAAAAATTTTTTTGCCCCCCCCCCTGGTTCAAATTCGTTCCGGCGCCCCTGCATGAATCCAATACTTTAACATATTACATATTAATAAGAGGGTAAAAAATGAGAAATGCAGCTAAGGTTATTTCTTTATTTGGTTAATTCATACAGCTGACGTTTCGGTTCCGTGTTTGAACTATCTTAAGAGCTGGCGAAAAGTCATTATAAAAGTGCCATAGTGGATTTTATACATTGTTGAAAAATAATTCTATATATAATATAATTCTTATATAATAAATATATAAGAATTTTTCAACAATGTATAAAATCCACTATGACACTTTCATAATGACTTTTCGCCAGGTCTGAAGATGGTTCAAACACGAAGCCGAAACGTCAGCTGTATGAATTAACCAAATAAAGAAATAACCTTAGCTGCATTTCTCATTTTTACCCTCTTATTAATATAACATCTCACCTATAAATTGTTACATATTAACATATACTTATAGGTAAGAGAATTTAATAATTAAAATTGTTAAAGGTAATGGAGAAAAATTCACCAGCTGTTGCTTTCCACATTAAAATAATTTATTTGGCAAATATTTCGGATTGCCTACGCAATCCATCCTCAGTGCATCAAATTATACATACGTAGAGCGTGTTTGAAATAGTAAAAATTTGCTATTAGGAACCATTCTTAAAAATTAGAGCGGACGTTTTTTATTGAATTATATCAGAACCCGCGACGTCTTGTCTTGTTTTACATACGTTTGAGTCGATATTGATGAAATTAAAAGATATGAGCTTTCTCTGATACATTCAGGCAAAGTTCAAAAATTTACATCATTTAGCAACAAAAATTTTCAATTCTTTATAAAATGTTTTTATTAAAGTGAGGTGGATAGCTGAGTAGATATTGTAGTAAGGAAGAAAGAAAATTGCATAAGTTTATTTCGTTTATTAATCGCTTCAAGCCAAAGTTTCGGTCAAATATACGATCATCATCAGGGCTGAGGCGTGCCAACAAAATTCCTCAAAATGTCGAATGGCACAATTGTGTAAAATATTTTTTGCCATTTTATAAGAACCAACAGGCTATGCGAGTCAAGGTTAGATTGTGCCATTCGACATTTTAAGGAATTTTGTTGACACGCTTCAGCCCTGTTGATGGTCGTATATCTGACCGAAACGTCGGCTTGAAGCGATTAAAAAACGAAATAAACTTAGCTGCAATCGCTCTTTTCTTTCTTCCTTACTATAAAATGTTTTTATTTCGAGGTTTTTCTGATTTTAATAGTTTCTAACTTTATTAATTTTGGAAAGAATTTTGTTAGATTTGAAAAATATTAAAGTGGATGAAGAAGTGGAGATTGAAAAATCTACAAAAAAATTCGGGAATAATTTTACCTAAAATTTAGAAAAAAAAAATGGGGCATTCTATTCTTTTCTGAAGGACTTTTTGATTTCCGATCAATAATAATTAATTAAATATTTTATCTACAGTAATAAAAAGTATCGGAAGGGCTGACTTGACCCCAAGTCTATCGGTAATGCAAACCGACGCGTCAGCTAACTCCCTACGTATTAATACTAAAATATAATAACGATAATAGATAGCAACTCTAGGGATTTATGTTGGGTCCAAGTTTTGTACGCCCTTCGCCTCTCTCTCTCTACCCTGCAAACATTAAGAGAGAGGGAGGGGGGGGGGAATGATGTTGGTTGCAGACAGACTCTGTTGATGACAGTTCACTTCCCCCTCCAAAAAGAGATGATATCTCACAAAAGAGAACGAGGGAGTGGTTAAGAATGGATGGAGAAATGTCTGGACCACACTTTTAATTCGATATATAATATATATTATACTAATCTATCATTTTTTTAAACGGTTTCATCCCCCCAACCAAAAGGTCATTTGACTCTCTCTTTAGTGTCAGATCTGACACGTTCTGGGCTGAGAAGTAACTTTCATGGGAATGGTAGTGAGGTGGGTTCGCGGTTCTTTCCTCATGGAGGAATTTCAAATAGGTTTTTGCCATAAGGTGGATTTGAACTCGAGTTGTCAAGATTATAACAGTAATATATTATAGTATGACCCTCCTCTTTTATTTGAAATACTTTCAAATTTTTATTTTAAATCAAATTAATTTTATTAGGCTATTATAAATATATATACCGTATAAAGATTATTAAAAGAACTCGAAGACATAAAAAGAGAAAATAAATATATTAAACAAATATTAGTAATACGAAATTTAATAAGAAGAGAGGAAACAACGGCGCGAGTGTAGAATACGGCATTAGCGAGTTCAGTACTTTTGACAACTTTTTCAGGGAAAATTCAGGCCCCGCACAGTGCTCCTTCCAGGGCCTCCTTAGGAAAAAACTTCAAGAAAATAATGAAACAAATACTAGCTGCTCTTCTTTATTCATCCTGTTTTCTCAATAAATTTATCCAGCTATAAATCTACCTTTCTCAACATCTTCAAGAAAATAATTTTTTTTTTTTTTTTTTTGGAAATCTTAAAATTTCAAGAAAATGGTTTTTTAATTGAAATTTATTTTCTTGAAATTTTTCCGAGGGGCCCGGGCCCCTTCAAGCTAAAATTTTTAATTTCAATAAAACAAAAATCATTTTCTTGATTTGAACTTAAAGGGTCCGGGACTCTCAGGGAAAAATTTCCAAAAAATGATTTTTTTATTGAAATTTTAAGATTGGAGCTTTAAAGGGCAGGGCCATCTTCAGAAAAAAAAATTTCAAGAAAATTATTTTTTTTTTATTGAAATTTTAAGGGTTGGAGCGCAAGGGCCCGGGCCCCGGTGATATAGCCCTCCTGCCACCCCCTCCCCCTGTCTGCTGCCCTGGGTGGCGGTAAGCCAATTTGATCGAGATATATGTAAAAATAACGAAAATTTTGAAGAAATACGAAGGCCACATTAACTATTAAATATCTGGTCTGATGGTCGCACCAGATTTTTTGTGTCGACATATAACAGTATTTAGTTCCCGACAGTACTTACACATTCTTTTTTTTTTTTTTACATTCACCTTTTTCTCTCACAGAGGCCATTTAGGTTATTTCTTTATTAGTATACTTTTTAAATTTACAAGTACCGATGCTACCGGACGTCCTCACGCTGATTACTTGGGGTCCACCAATCCCAACTTTCGCCGCACTCGGCTCACTTTCCCGCAACGATTTGACTGTCTCGTTGCCCCCCCCGGCTACTTACACATTCGAATTTCAAGATGTAAAATTTATAAACATGGGAAAATATTTATATTTTGTTACCATAGCAATCATTTCTCCTATCTTTTCTGTGGAGTACAAGAGTAAAGTGGTCTTCTGAATATTCATAACTTAGAGAAAAAATAGAATTTTCAGCGTTGTTTCCTGGGATAGATCAACCATTAAGGCAATTCTTTCTTTTTTTTATCTTTAAAGCAATATTTATTGTAAATAAAAATATTTCGAATTTAGTTTAGATTAACTTGAAATTTATGCAAATTTTATAAAAAAGAGAAAGTAGTAGCTAGCCTATCATAAATTAAATTGAATGTTGGCCACACGTCAGTACTTTCCCGTACCACCCTTTCAACCCGAAAGAATACAGAAATTGGAATGGTTTTTCCGCTTAAGAGAGTTTCTCTCTTTTGGTTTCTATTATTTTTCCTGGAGAGCGAGAGAGAAATAAATCTCTCCTTTTCAAATGGAGCTGTTGGCTCCAGGTTCGGCAAATGTGACATTTTTCCACAATTTTAACTTGTGACATATGAAGTTGGCTGCTGCCGTTGTTCAACCAAAAGAGAGAGAGGCCGAGGATCATTTTCTGCTTTAGCAAATGGATATATAAAAATTATTTACGCAACTTTTAAAGTCATCTATTATATATTATTTGATCAAAAACTATTAATTTTTTTTGTATAGAAAAAGCTATTATAAATAAATGAGAAAATAAATCAACACAAAGATGGCAAATGAATGGAGTAGTTTATTTTAAATTGTTCACTAAATAAAAAAAAAATAGAAAAAGATTTATATCCCCTTGGGAATAACGTTGTTGGAAATTAGCTTAGAGTTTAAAATTTAATCTGTTAACAAAATAGAACATTTTGTTAAAGATCTCTTAAATGCTGATATGTGTGAGAGAGAGGGGGTAATTAAATTTCGTCAAATTTGATAAACGAAATAGATAGAGCCGAAAGGGGACTTTAATTGAATGATAAAACACACCAAGATCTCTTCACCTTCGACTTAGAAGAAATATATCTAGCCCGTGGGTATATCTACGATATTCAGAGTATGTAATCTTCATCCATTCTAGACTTTCTTACGCATTCAATTTGGCTAAATGATTTTATCATACAATGTACAGGGTGCTCAAAAAGCCAAAATTCGAAATTCTTGATCAATATTGGCCACTGTTTTGATCCTGCCTCAACGGTGAATCCGTGGATGCTATATCGGGCTGTGGCACCCAAGATGCCATTGTTGGAATTCATACTGAAAATAACAATAGGACTTCTTGCCAGTTCCAATGTTTTAGTTAAGATATTAGATTGGCTAGAAGAGATCATTTGGACGAAAAAATTGAAAAATATCGTCGATCCGGGGATTGCAAAAAATGTACAAAGTACAAATATACAATTTGTAATGTAACAATTACATCCAGTTACATGTTTTTTTATATTTTAATTTAAAATAATATGTAAAAATTGTATAAAGATAAAAAAGTTTTTCTAATTGAAATAGCATTAAATTATTTAACATTTGTATCTCCCGATGCCCAGCGTATTTTATAATATTCGGAGGTAAAAAGGGCACTTTCGATTTAAAAAAAAAAAATGAAAAATCCTCACATAATTTTGGACATTCAAGGACCCCAAATTTAGAAAATGAAATCGGACAAAAAAGTTTTAGGCATTAATGGATTAATCGGACTGCCTGGGGTCCGAACCCGCGACTTTTGGTGTATGGGCTTAGCACGCTAACCCCTACACCAAACCCTCGAGGGCCACTTGCAGAATGTCTCGGAAAACCTGTGTTCGCATACCGGGAGGACGTAACTTTTTCAATAGCATAAAATTTATTTGAATATAAACAAACCCCCCTAAGTGAACTCTGTTACGCATTAGAAAAAGTCTTAAGTGCCACCTACCGAGTTTTGAGAAAATTAACACATTTAAAGTTTTTTGTTTTCATAAAAAAAACTAGACTATTATAAGGAATTTTTCAATGCGGATTTTTTTTTAAATGAATTAAATTCATAAGCGATTATCGGGGCATCGAGCTGCATAATCTTTTTAATGACGTATTAAAAAATTATTCAATTTTTTTGTTATCAAGCAAATACAAAAAAAAACAAGCTGTCCCAATAATCTTTAATTTTTTTTAAATTTAAAAAATGAATTTAATTGTTATTATCAACCGCATATTAATCAAGAAATTTTTA
>JAKCPI010009441.1:0-10877 GCA_023213315.1 Euborellia annulipes | reverse complement strand
ACCCATATCAAGCCAACACAAAAATTTTCAAAACTATGAATTTTTTTTTCATAATTGTGTTTATTATTACCTATTTAATTAGGGGAAAAATAAAAAAAATTATTTGATCAGTAAATATTGAGAAAATAGGTGGCTCGAAAACGCACCAATGGTCTTGATCCATTAGAAAAAAATTTTTCGTTTTTTTTTATTTTTAAATTTTTTATTATTTTTTCACATAATATATTTACATAGGTTCTTATTAGATTTTTACATAACCTTTGATAAAAATTTTTTCAACAATATATATGTATTATTCACTTTTTTTTCACTGGTGAAAACGATTCATTGGCATAATATGGGATAATTTTTTTTTACTTTTTTATTTTTGAGAAATTTGCCGAAACAATTTATATGAATCGGTACTTTGCATTTTGTATATTCATATACAGTGTGTTTATACCTCTTACATCTCTTTCGGGCTTTCTGCTCGTTTGTACAAACTCCAAAGTTTCATTTTCAAATCAATTGAACTTGTACTATGTTGATGGAATGCACTTTATATAGCTTCCAACATTTTACCATGGTGCTATCTAAGGTATTTAAAAATAAATGCCACCACTATTTTTTACCTAATATCCTTATGGGCGTAACTAGCAAATTTTCAAGCTGGGGGCGATGGGACCAGCCATCCTCATGGGGGCATGGGACCACCCATTCTCCCCGGGGGACCCGGAAGGCCCCATATTGACTCAATTTCGGTTGGGTCGGGAGCTTTCTGCCCCCGCCCCCCGGGGGGGACCACACCTTGTTACGCCAATGAATATCCCTTCATCGGTAATTTCAACCCCATTATCATGTAAATCCACCCTTTCCATTCCCTAAATTATATATTTTTGAAATAACATTAGGTTGAGATAGTGTTATTTCCTTCTGATTGATGTCCCAACATATAATATCTCTTTACAGTATTTAGGGGCTCATTATTGTAGCCATTACTACATATAGTTACAAACAGTATTGTCATTCAATCGACCAATGTAATAACCCATATATAAACAATAACCATTATAGGTAGTAGGGATCAAGGGGACGGGATGATGTACGTAACAATTTATTTTTGATTTTGCTAACTACCTGAAATAAATAGGGATTTTGCCCTAAATATCAAATATGCCAAAAATGCCCTTAAAAATAAAAAAATTTTAAAAAAGAAAGAAAAAATATTCAGATAATATATGAAAAAAAAGTTGAGAGTTCTTACCACTGGTGCGAAAACGTACCACTTAATTTATCATTGAATATCGTCTATAGTAATGAAAAAAAAATTATGTATCATCGTTTAGCTAAGTAAAGTAATCTTATTAGTAATCTAATTTATGAAGAATAAAAAAAGAAAAAATTTTTAATAATACAAAATATTTAATTTTGAAGTTTGGTGTTTTTTGACTCTTCGAATTTAAATAATTATTTAATATGTAAAGACTGTAAATTAATTATTTTCTCGCGATAGTAGGCAAGAATATATCATAAAGAATCTATAAAAAAATAATTAAATGGAAAACATTTAGATACTTACTGAGAAAAAATTTTTTTTTAGGTACTGGTTCGAAAACGCACCAGTGGCTTGATATGGGTTATTGGGGTTAAAAAAAAAAAATTAAAAGTTTAAAAAGCACCTCTATATAAGATTATGATTTTTTTAGATATAAATTTAATTAAAGCATTGCTGAAGGATTAAATGGAAATGCAAATATCTATATATGAATGATATTACAGAGAGAGAGAGTTTTCCCTATTTTGAATAAATAATCTAATAAATGTTAATAGTTCTATTTAAATGGATATAATTATAATATAGCTGCTAGAGTCATAATTATTATTAATATAATATCCGTCTATAACATACAACAAAAGGCCTATACAATCGTCAAACAAAAAATTCTCGAGATCGAATTTTTGACATGATCGCAATATTTTCTCACTTTATATTTAAGTTCCGGGTTGACCGAGCCGGAGCTCGGTCTTTTTTTATAAGATTGTAAAAAACTAAAAAAAGTACATCAGTAAAGTACTAGTACTCGAGGGGCGATTTGATTTGTAGAAGAAATAGGAAAATATTTAAAATTTGAAAAAGAAATTATAACGAGACAACTTCTCCTCAATAACTTCAATAAAAACACCTCAATAAGAAATAAAGTCCAGGGAGAACTTGAGGAATAGCAACATTATTGGGTCATAAGAAAACTTTAATCATGAGCTTAGCTATATGAGAGATTTGCCTAAGCGATGGAACCTTGGTTGGCGGCCTGGAACAATTAAAAATTATTTTCAATAAAATTAATTAATAAAACGAATAGTATTTTAATACATACAATTCAAATAATAGGTATTTTTCTACTAATTGGCCTTTTTGACATTATTAAATTAAATACCGTACATTGTAAGTAATTATTGATATAAAAAATAAATTTACATAAATGCGCAAAATAATTAAAATTTAATATTCGTGGAGACATATATTCTTAATCTGTGGGTCCTGGGTAAAGAGAGGGAGGGATTGACCAGGAGGCAAGCCCACTAGGCTTTGAACATTTTAAAATCTTTAAAACGAATTTCAAATTGGAAAAAACTAAAAAAGTAATTTGATTTGTATAGAAGAAATAAGAAAATATTTAAAATTAACGGTAATTTCAAGCATGTGTAATCTTTTTGTACCAGCATGCACCACATGGTTTTTTAAATATAATCCAAACAATTCAATGTTGGCACTAACATTGTTGAAATATTCTTGAATTTAATTAAATTATCATCTAGAATCCTATTATAGAAAAATAACTACGAGGTTAAGTTTCAAAAGGAATGTATTTTAGCTTATGAGCATTTCGAGGTTAATATGTCATCTTCAGAGCTATGACACAAAGTTGTTTAATAGTCAGGGCCGGAACTAGGAGATTTTTTATTTAATTTGCCACCCCCCACCTTCAAATTTTCCCTGATCTCAAAAATTTTTTCTGCGAAATAATAATTTTTGCCACCCGCGGAACCAATATTTTTTTCGTGTGCCGCCCGCGGAACATTTTCTCTTGCGCGGAACCAAAATTTTTTTTTCCGTCCTCAAAAAATATTTTACCTTTTTTTTAGAGACGCTAAATTTACTTTAATTGCGCCCACTGATATCTGCCTCCCGGGGCACATGCACCCACTGCCCCCCCCTAGATCCGGCCTGTTAATAGTCTTTGTATAAAATTTTTTTATTTTTCTCGTTTTATTTTGTTAATCTATTAGAGAAGCTCATAATTTGATGATGAGTTCTACTAAAAAGTTAGAAAAGCATAGACCTTAAGATGAAACATTCATAAAAAATTCATCTTCATTCTCAATTCTAATTAATCCCCTTTTAATTAGCGTAAGCTTAAAATTTCCTAGTAAAATTATGTAATTTAATTAAAACAATTCCTTTCTATAAATAATAAATAACGCTCAGACTAAAGAAAGGTAGCGTTGCTGTGTGGTTAAAACTTAAACCAAGAATTTCCCAGAACTCATCACAAATTTAACTAACCATCGATCATTAGCGATTTAACCATAATGGCGTGGAGACGCCTTATAAACTCGATTTTGATGCCAGGGCGGGGGTTTCATACAAAATTCAAAGCCAATCAAGCGTTGACACGATTCTGGATTGGAAGCCCTTCAAGTCCTACCTAGCTACCTGGGAAATTCCCTATCCTATTAATCGGGTATTGAATATTTTATTAAAACCGAGGATAGAAATTTAATTTTATCATCAGCATTAATGATTTTTTTTTTTTTGTATTTAATTCCGCCCTCTCTATGATGTAGGATAAATGAACATGTTTTGATCAAGAGAAAAAAAAGAGACATACAAAACTAAATGCCAATTTAATCCAGATGCGTTTTTTTTTAAATACCTCGTTTTATTGCTGACATTGTAATTAATAACTAAGAGTTATTTAAAAAGTAAATGTTTAAATGTAAATTAAAGGGAATTTTTTTTTTAATGAATTTCAAGTTTTTTTTTTGCTTCTCCTCGAAGTTTGACAACCCACTACGCTGTGGTGTCTAAACGGTTGCCTATCTAACAAAAAAACGATGGTTCGTTGACTATTTTGTAATCTTTTTATGTTTCATCAAAACTATTAACATTATTGTGGCATCTTTAAGATTGTTCGGACATTAAAGCACTTTGTTAGATTAAAAGCTAATTTTTTAACATGTTATTAATCACTAACACATACGTATAAAATAAAATTTTGAAGCAGATCTGACGCAGGGTTATCGTGTAATTAATTTTTAAAAAATTGAAATTTAACATGTAGTCTATGGCGAATATCGACGAAACGCACACATATCGAATTATATAGCCACCTCTCAATAGGTAAAAAAACAAAAAAATTTACATTTTAACAATTCTCTTCCGAGGAATACGTTAAAAAATCAAAAAGTTTCTGCCCAACGCTTTTTAAAGATATTTTAACAAGAAAGTCAAAAAATTCCCGAAAATGAGAGTCATTTAAAAAAAAAAATCACGTGACTCAGACCAGTCCGGCAACGTCGCATAAAATAATTCTCTTTCACTTACATTTTTTTTCCATTTTACGATATTTTTTCTCGCAAATCGTCCATTGTGTTTAAATTGATTTGCGTTAAACATTGTAATATATTAAACAAAATTGAAGGCTTTTAAGATTTAAAATAAACAGGTGATAAATGCAATGTTGCCAGATCTATATTACGTGAAATACTGCTCAAGTCAAAAGTCATTTATTATCTTTACTAATTAAATTATTAACTTAATCCAATTATAAACTATGATAGGTCACGACTAAATTATAATAATGAATTTACGCATTCAAATTTTTCATTTTATTAAAAAAAATTTTAGATTCTATTAAGACTTAAGGGGTACTATCCGAACAACCTTAAATGATGCTACTCTAATCCACATTAGTATAAAATTTTAAAAGAATCAAACTTTTCATGAAAATTTAAAAGACGAACTTTCTTTAAAAAGTTTTTATAGCTCATAGCCAACGTAATTTTTTTTTTTCATAATTTTATTAATAATAGCCTTTTATAGAAGTTAAGTGAACCAGCATTTTCATAGTTTAGATAATAACAATTCATGTTTTTTACCTTTTATATTTATTAATATAGTCTATGAATAGCTAAACCATTATAAAATACAATAAAAGCCAGCCAGGCCGCCGGATATAATACATACAGTATATTTATTTATAACAAATGTTTAAATTAGGGAAATTTTCGATTATTAAATAGGCTAATTTTTTTGAATATTCATGTTTATAAATTACAAAAAATAAAAAAGTATTTATAGAATAATTACGTTTTGACTAAATATAAAAAGCACGTTGCAATTCGGTCAATCAAAATGCTGGTATATAAAAATATATAATAGTATATAATCAAAAAGAATTTGAATCATTAAATTCAAGTATTTATTTATTATTATATAATATGAAAATTACTAACACCAAACCAGGTCCAATATCTAGCTAATAGTCCAAAAGTATGAAATTAAATAAAAATCAATTGAATTTCCATATAGGGTCCCTTTATTTAGTTTCTATTTATCTGATCTTTAGTTGAAACTTACAATGTTATTGTAGATGGGAAATTTTAGTTACTAAAGAGTAAAGATGTAAGTCAACTAAAGAGAGATTTGCACAGCTAGTATATAATATATATACCGATATATTTTAATTTACATGATATATATAATATATATTTTAATTTACATGATATATAATATATATATATCATGTAAATTAAAATATACCGGTTATTAATACGGAGTGTTTTATTAGTATAGTTTAATTTAAAAAATGTTCTTGTTCGTCGACTATAATTGAATATATAGACTTCTTAAATTAAGGCGGCTGGCTACACACTTAACTGCAAACTTGACAATCATGCATGCGCAATCTTTTTGTACCAACACACGGTACAAGCATGCTAGTGTAAGAAAAAGTTTATGCCGAAAATTAACCTAAAAATGTCAAACTCGGAAGGTTATTTATTCGAAGATAACAAGAAATAACTCACTTGCTTTAAACAGAGACACAATAAATATTAATATTTAAATAAATTAATATAGGCCTATATTAAATAAATATCAGATGTCAAGACGTCTATAAAATGGCGGAGAGTTTTGCTTGGGCTTGATTCAAATTGAATCGAGCATCAAGCGGCTTGCACAATTAAAATGCTTGCGCAAAATTCTCCTACAGATGCTACAAAAAGATTGCACTTGCATGCTTGTCAAGTTTGCAGTTGCTTGTATAGCAGCCTTAACTCTACTTTTATTCTTTAAGTTAAACGCAAATAGAAAGAAAAGTAATGTTTATGTTTTCGCTTTCCCTTCATCATTTTCTGGCAGATAGTAAATTTCATCATTGTTGATTTCCTGGATGGGCGGAGGAAAAAGACCTTAAGTGGAAAAGGAAGAAGAGATATGCAAATTCTGGTCCAGAGAGAGAGAACGGCAGAGATTGACGAGCAGCAAGGCTGAGACAAATTATCTCATTCTCGAGAGGGATTTCAGGCCAAAAAAATTAAACCAATCAATTATTAGAGATTTTTTTAGATTTGAGATTTGTTAGAAGTTCTTTTAGAATAAATGGATATGTTTTAATTCCCCTTTTAGGCATCTGAGACCATTTAACCAAGATCTTTCTTTATATAATATATATAATAGATAGAGGACGTTATGCAGAGTCCAGGAAAAATACTTCTCAAAGGGGAGGCGAAAAAAATCGAGAAAATGCAGAATTTGCCCTTTGTAAAACATTGAGTTTTGTCTTGCCTTATAAAAAATTAAAGTCAATTAATTAAAATAATTAAATTTCTCAAATGAAAAATAATGAAAATTTTTATATACAGGGTGCCCGGAAATAACAGGTACCTAGAAAAGGAGATGATTCTACATGAAAAAAAAAACTTTTTTCCTATAAACTTAATATACCAGACGCTTCGTTTTTAAGAAGGGCGTTAAAGTTGAATTTTTTTTTTTTTTTTTTTTTTGCTAATATCTGGAGAACGGTTTTTTTTCTGGCTTTTTCAAAAAACTTTACACATAAAATAAGCGGAATAATGAACATAAATCGTATACAGAAGCTAAACATTGTATCTCAAACGGTTCTTGAGATGTTAGCAAAAAAACAAAAAAAAAAAAAATTCAACTTTGACCCCCTGTATCTTGAAAACGAAGCGTCTGGGCACATTAAGTTTATAGGTCAAAAAAGTCTTATTTTTTCATGTAGAATCATCTCCTTTTCTAGGTATTTGTGATTTCCGGGCACCTTGTATAATTAATTTATTGTATGTATAATAATTTTTACAAATACACCACAGTTAACCGAAAATCAAATTCGCCTTCGGCGAGCACTTCCAAAATTTTCAAATTTCCCTCTCAAGCTGCATTCCTATCCAAAAAATAGCATTGGAGAGTGGCTGACGGCACTGCAGCGGCACGGCACGTCTAGTGGAAATTGAAACAACTCTCTCCAATGCTATTGCACCAGCCAACCGGACCCCTGATTATTTTTTCCTTAGAGAGATCATGGATGGGGCGCAAATTGGATAAAGACAAACGGACAGTCCGACACTCCGCAGGCGGCCCGAGCTAGCTGGATGGGGATCCAGGGGGCGAAGCTTGTTTTATTTATAAATACGGATGGTTACTGGGGGACGTTCCACACGCTTGTTTTTCACGACCTAAAATTTCAACTAATGCTAAATAAATTTATTTAAAGACAAAGAAATATTGAAGATTTATTTTCCCAAAGAAGGAATTAATATTTTTTTTTTAAATAAAATATTAATAAACACAGAATGAGACGAGTAAGTAGAATAATATGAAAATCCCTTGAGACTCTCTCGATTCCCTTTTGTTCAGCACCTGCTATTTCCCATGCAGAGAAAGGAAGGTGTTTTACGATTAACGAGCCAGGCCTTTAAGACAATGGCATTATCAGATGAATACATCTCTCTCTCTCTCTTATGGGTTTATAATCAAGTGAGTGTGGATGGTGATGGGCTTCATGGATGAAATCAATTTTTAATAAGCACTTAAACACTAAATTTTAGAGTGTGTTGACTTGTGTCACGTTGGAGTAACTTAAAAACAACAAGAAAATTATTAATTCTTTTGTAAAATTAAATTTACTTAGGAGAAAGTAATAATTTTCAAAAATAATTCATATTAAGTATGAAGAGCTTTAAATTTAATACATCTTGTATTTATTTATATATATATTGGTAATATATAGAGTGAAAGTATTGCGATCATGTCAAAAACCCGCTATCCTCCGGTGGGCCTGGAAAGCCCCATATTTTCTCAATTTTTCTTGGGCCAGGGAGCTTTCGGGGGGGGGGATTTGAACAGGGATCTTCTTTGCAGAAGCCGACACGCTAGCCCACTACACCACCGTAGTCATCATCAGTGATTACATTCTAACTACTTCTGATGATGACAAGGAATTGTCGAAATACGTATCAAGTGTTAATTTTTTAATTAATAAAACCTTTGAAACAAATTACCTAGTGTTTAATTTGTATATTTAATTTTAATTTACAAAATGTTTCAATGAGAACCAACGGTCGAAAGTTTAAATCTTATAACCAGAAATCAATAATTTGAAGGCAAAAACAGAAAATTTTTGAAAATTTGTTATCTTATACTGTTTCTTTTTTTTTCCCAATTTCTGAATCTTTAAATAATTCTCCCTATTCAGCTCACAGAGGAAGAATTCTTGTTTTTTTTTGTTTTAGTATTCAGAGGTCAACTTTTCTTTAAATTCATTTAAATTATAATTATGTATGAATTGACGCTGGTTGCATAGGATATGATTCCGGGAGAAATAAATCACCAAAAAGATTTTTCAGGAACGAATAGTTTGCAAATATTACGGCGGGCTGATCCAGTGCAGGATATAGTTAGTTGGAGGTTCTTCGTCTGGTGTTATAAGAGGTGAAGACTAGTGAACGTGTTGAATGCTCGTCTTCCTTTCTTCATGAAATCCTTTATAACAAACACCCTTGTATCATCTTCAGAAGTGATTTATCTAATGAACTTGATATCCGAAGAGTGAATTAAGTGTTAATTTATAGGTAATAAATATTTTAATGAGTGCTTTTATTTCTATCTGGGAGCGTTTTATAACGCCAGGCGAAGGACCGCCAACTAAGTATAACCTGCACTGAGAATGGCCAGGCCAAAATATGGTATAAGGCGTTCCTGATTGCTGTTTTATTTCTTCCGCAATCGCATCATTTAAATTCTGTCGAATAAATAAAGATGAGGTTGACATGTCTCAATGTGGAAAAAAATAAATTTCAAAATTAATTTATCCCCCTCCCCCCTGTGCCACTGATATTTTTTTTTTTTTTTATTAAAAAAACATTCACACTTTTTTCTCATTCACACTCACACTCACACACACATTCACACAGTCTTTTCGGCAACTCAGGCCATTTAAGACTTTAGACGATAACCGTTATTGATAAATATACATATAGGGGTCCAGGCATTCTTATTTAAGCCATTTGGTATCCAATTGGCTTAAATAAAATCATCCGACTGCCTGGGGTCCGGAACCCGCGACGTTTGGTATACGAGGTTAGCACGCTAACCTCTACGCCATGCCCCGAGGGCTGTGCCACTGATATGAATTTTATTATTTTTTCTGTCATTGTGACGCGCCTTAGGCAGTTGCCTGACCTTTCTATCGCTCACTCCAAAGCTTAAAGTTTATGCTTGATTTATTTTCATGCTATATTTTATTGAGGAAACAGAAAAAAAGACATTTTTATTTATTTTAATAAAAATATTAGCGTTACGAGAATAAACAAGGAACTAAATTAAATAGCTTTTTTTTTTCGATATTGAAAATGAATTTCCTTTTTCTAACTTGGCCATCCCGAGTCAAAAAATTGTCCTTGCTTTGCCCTGAAGTCGTAAATTCTGTCTTGCTTTTCTCCTGGAGCAATAAATTTTAACCTGTATTTAGCCTCGCATTGATAAATTTGTCCGGTCTTCAATCTGGCCATTCTCGCCGAATCCTTGTTTCGGCCTCCTACCGTCACTTTTGCTATGATCTCATACTGTTAAAAAAAATATTGTCCAGTTTTCGCACTACCACAGACAGACAATGAGCCTTTTTAAACCCCCCTCCACCACCCTAGTGTTCGCTCTTGTGTATGTCAAATGTATTTAAAAAATTTTCATTTGCATGTTAAGAAAAATCATTTTTATTATTTTTTCCCATTTTCACTCACACACATATCCACACAGTCTTTTGGGCAACTCAGGTCATTTAAGACTTTATCGATAACTCGTATTTAATAATTTATAAATATTATGAGGTTCAGGCACCTAAACGCCATTATTACCTAAGCCATTTGGTATCCTCCCCCTTCGCCCCACACCCACACACACAGACCAATTTGCGGGACCCACTTTTTTGGACTCATGGGCGCCGGAACGAATTTGAATCAGGGGGGAGGGGGCGAAATTTTTTTTTTAGAAAATTAAAATAATTTAATATGTTCAAATAGTATAAAACAAAAACAAATCTACTATAAAGCTTTAAATATTTTAAATAAAATCACATTTTTAATAAAATTAAAATTTTACAAAATTTGCTAGTGATCTTAACTCGTGGTCAATTCTCAATGCTTCGATTCTTCTTTACCGCAAAAACAAATTGATATCTCAACACTTTCAAAAGTGAATATAAAAAAAAACTCCAAAATGAGAATTTAATGCTCTTAAAAATAGAATTTCGAAAAAAGCTTAGGAAATCACGCTAAGGTAATAAACGTAATTTGCAAATTAAAAAATGATATGAAAT
>JAKCPI010009439.1:0-46090 GCA_023213315.1 Euborellia annulipes | reverse complement strand
GAAAATAAATTTTTAAATAAAATCGGCCAAAATGTATTTTTACAGTGAGGGACAATATTAAGTCCTGCTCATGCGTTTTCTACATGTGATTATTGCATTGTTTTTATAAAAGAAAATGAAAATCTTTATTGGAAATTTTCTAAGTTTGAACCATGAAAGTTTCCATTAAAAAAATATATAATATTTTTTTTGAAAACAATGAAATAATCAAAAGTAGAAAACTCATGGGCGGGACTTTAATATTGTCCCTCACTGACTTTACACGAGATTATACTTTTTTAATTTTTTCGATTTTCTTCAAACGATTTTGATTAAAATTCATAAAACAATTATTTATTGGATGCTTTTTAAAATGTAGCCTATATTCTCATTTTGTCCTCAAAATTGTTTCAAGCACACTTTTAGAGGCCTTTACACTTTGCGCGCTTTCCACTCGGAAAAGGCCTCTTGAGGGAAAGAGCGCAAGAGTGTTTGACAATTTTTATATTAATTTAATAAAGAAGTAGAAAACCTCTTCTTTAGCATGATGCCAGAACCAGCATTGCGCACAGAGGCCATGCTCGAATCCTGGGTGATTCAGCGTCGATGCAATTGAAACACAAGTGACATTTTTCGCGAAACTTTTTTCTTTTCAAATATTTGAGATTCTTCTTCCTCTCCTAATTCTTCTTCTTCTTCTTCTCCCCCTTCCTGAAAATGATTTATTCTTAATTTAAATTTTAATATATACAGTATATTAATATATATATATATATTCCAATTTTTTAATATTTCTTTTACGAAATTTTTATTAATAGAAGGGGGAGGCAAGAGTTTAAATTTTGGGTCCCCCTAGGATACGGCCCTGCCGCCGACCGGGCCGGATCTAGGGGGGGGGCAGTGGTGAGTGTGCCCCGGGCGTAGTTAAGAAAGATTTACTAAAAAAGGTAAAATGATATACAGAATTTTGTATACAAAATTGAAAGAAGGGATAGAAAAAATAAATTTACCCCCTAGTTAGAACCACTAGCCCTTAAGACCAAATATATCATAAATATACGGGCGTATCCTTAATGAAGAAAGAGAAAAACTGTAACAACGCATAGAGAGCTCTTCCCGCGTACGAAACGTCGACCAAAAGAATTAAAAAAAAATTTTTTTATTCTTTAGCTTCGCATCTACTTTTAAGAATAAATTTATGTTGTCTAGCATAACCTCCTTTTACTTATTTCAAAATAAACTTTGTCTTAAGTATTTGATCATTACAATACCTCGACGCTATCTTGCAAACTCCACATGGACCCGAAGGTACTAAGATTATATCAGACTCTTTAAAGATAAAGCCCAATTGGCGAAGATCCATTCCAAGAAGTTTACACACATGCTCATAGGTGAATTGATATTTTGTCCTCTTTAGTATATTTATACCTTTATTCAAGATTTAAACGTAATTATTATATGAAAAATTAACTTTTGATTAGCAAAGTTATTAGTTCTAATAATAATTTGTTTAAATAAAAAAAACAAAAATAATATTACGTTGGATGAACTCTGCTTAAATCAAGCAGCATTCGTTGAAGCTTCTCATAATACTCCGGAGAAAGATGCATTCCTGAGGGAGGTTCTTTTGGTGGAAAAGTGCTCAAAAAATGATCGCATCTTTTGCACTTCCATTGCGAATTGATATCTTGCTTTATCTAGACATTTTGATGAATATGGTTAATATGTATAAAGAGTTGAGTGGGAAGAGAAAATCAAAAGGCAAATTGGAAGGGAGAAATTTAGAAATTGCTATGGAGAAACTGCTAAATTCACATTCTCTACTATTGGCTGTCTTTTTTTCTTAAGGAATGGAAAAGGGCAAGTACAGGCGCAGCAAATAAAAAAGAGCCCTTGGATGCCAAATGCCGAAAGGGAGATGTTTCTGACAAAATTTTATTTGTGCACATGTATATTTTTTTATAAAAACAGGCGAGTGTCAATGTTTCGTGATAGTCTGTAAGATAATTCGTGCCACAACAACAATGACAACTTTGTGCCTAATTAGTTTATAAGCCTACAAGGACTGAGGATGGACAAATAAAATTTTGTCCGAAACATCTTCTTTTAGGCATTTGGCATCAAAGGGCTCTCTTTATTTGATGCTGTACTTTGATCTGTACTTGCTGTTTTCCATTCCATAACATCAACAGCAACTTCTCTTCAACTTATCTTTTTTCTTAATTTTGGGAACTAATTAAATAAGTCATATTTCTCTTTTTTTGCAAATATTATTAAAAACCTTTAAAACAGTAACCTGTAATCAAGCCCACATATCTTTGATTTGAAAAATTACTTACTTCTCGAATCTTCAGATGAATAAGATCTCACCTCTTCTTCCTCTCCAAACTCATCTTCTCGATAAACCTAAAGTCAAAAGTTTTCTGTATAGAATATTAAATAAATCTTGAATTATTATATTATAATGAAAATATTAAATTTGGAAATTTCAATGAGCCAGGTTTTATAAATAAATATAATGAATACCTTTTTGGACAGGTGTTCTGTTTTTTCATGCGATTTTCTTTGCATATCTAAATATCTGTCAACACGTTTTTTCAATGATTCACCACGATATGTGTCTTCACAAAATTCAGCAGCAAATTTGTGCACGAATTTAGGTTTTTATATAAACATTCGCTCAGTAAAAGTTTACAAATGGCACCAACCTATATATATATATATATATATATATATTTATCAATACTATAAATTATAGATATAATACTATTATTATTCTTAATAATCGGGGCCGGCCTGAAAGCAAAATACTGTGTGTGCAAGATGAACTTTGGTGCCCCTACAATGAGAAGTAAAACATATTGTACCTGCTTTTATAAGCCAAAAGATTTACAAAAACTAAGAGAGATATTTTTTTTTTCTATTTTATAGTAACATTTTATTCTAACTTTCTAACACCAAGTTCTTGAGAATATAAAAGTTGAAAAAAAGGAGAGAAGAAAGAGACGAGGATGGTTCGAAGGACTACCTCTGGATGTTTGGCCATGTAGCAATGTTGATCCTTGAGTAAGTATAATTTAATTCGATTTGTATAGCTTTGTTGGTCTGTAGAGAGAGCTTCCAAATCATAGTTCTGGTAGACACCATAGGGCTTGGCTGTTGGCTCAAATTTTAAGGGTTCTCTTATGTCCAAACTGTCATCAGCCATGTCCTTCCAAATCTCGAACTCGTTCTCTTGTTGGACCGAGCAAAATTATTTTTGTCAGTCGGAAAAAGTATATTTAAATTAAATTTGAGTTTATTGTTAAAGAATAATTCAGAGCAAGCAATGCGAAGTCTAAATCAAGATTTTTTTTTTTATAAACGCATATCCACAATAATAAACAACTTGATGTGGAAAGAATCCTAGACATTTATCTCCAAAGCACTTGATATTAAAATTTTGTAAAAAAAAATATATTTAAAAAGAAATAAATAAAAAACTACTTTGTTTTTAAGCCTAATAATCTTTCTATTTATTTATATAGAGGACGACGATATATTTGACTTAAAAACAAAGCATTTTTTTTTTAAATGGTGGATGGTTTATTTATCTTATCATTTTCATAATTGATATATATATATGTATTTTGGGAAGTGGCAACTTGTGAAACCACATATCTAAATAATTTACTTAAAAAAAAATATATGATAACCGATTTTAACTATTTTTATACAAATCTACAAATAATATAACCAAGTTTTAAAAATACCATTCTGTTTTCTAAATAAGGAATAGGAAATATTGATGAATTTATAAAAAAAAGGCAGGGTAAAAAAAAGACATAAAATGCTTAAAAAAGTAGAAATCGGTTATCAAAGATGATAATATTTAAAATAACTATATATGAAAAAAAAAATATATATTTTTCTAATGATAGATGATTAAGTTTTTTCCTCTATATCGATATACTTTTAATTAAAAAAATGTTGATATTTACCTCAAAATCACTTAAACTAATTAGTATCGAATATTTTTCTATTTATTCAATATTATTCAACAATATAAAGTTTTTTTCAGTATCCAAGAGGCTTTTTCTTGCTAGATTAAATCAAAATTAGAGTGATTTTTAAATTAATATTTACACTTATTATCATTAATTAAAATAAATATAATTGACCCGTAAAGCTCAGCTTTATTTTCTTTCTTAATGTTGTTAAAGAAATTCATATCAAATTTCGGGTTTTGACCTCCAAATTGAGAATCTATCCTAAGGTCGGGCCGACCGAGAAAAAATTGAAAAATTCAAAAAACTAGTCATCAAAAGAAATTATCATTTTTTGTCTAAAATATATTTTTACATTTATTTTAAACTATCAAATCAAGTCATAAATCACCTTAACGGGGCTAGTATTTGACCGACAAAATTGCATTAATCCGTCCCTGCCAATACACTTTAAGCGTGACCGGCACGCGAGTCCAGCTCGGCTCGTATATATATGGTAAAAAATGTAATAAAATAAGAGTGTGTGGATGCAGTCCAATATTTATATTACGAATAACCTCGTAGTAAAAAATGTTAGAAAGTCGCCTCTGTTGTTGTTTCGGGACACTCGTTGCTGATCGGCTGGCCGTTGGTGTGGGAAGTTTGGGTAATTTAAAAGACGTGAAGGTAGTGGCTTTATTTCGAAAGATTCAAAATGTACATTACGAACAATACTTTGAAAAATAAAATCAATTTTTTTTCTTTTCTGAATATAACAGCCATGGGCGTAACTAGAGAATCTGGCTGGGGGGGGGCCATGGGACCAGCCATCCTCGCTGGGGCGGGGGGGGGCATGAGACCAGATAACCTCGGTGGGTGAGTTATTCCACGTCAAATCGATACACTTTTTAACCTCACCATCTCAAATTATAGAGAAAAATTAATTAAAACAACCCTTGAGTTAGTTTTTTGTCATAATTGGGAAAAATTACACAGGCTAACAGTGATTTTGGTACCGGGGGTATTTTGAGCTGATCTCCGAGTATATGCGACGTCCTTTTTCCAAAAATGTCGTCCGTTTTGCTCGAATAGCTCTAGTTTTAGAGATATAGAGAATATAACGTTTTAATTGAAATTCTGCTCTAAAGTGGCTCTTATTTTGAGTTTTCTAGATTTTTTTATGTTTTCTCTTAAAGATATACAGGTAGCTAAGATACATAGAAAATCTAGAGATTCTGCCCAATCAGAAGTGATTTAGTGGTGCAAACACGGCTAAAAATTGAAAAAAATTCAATTTTTCCAGCCATCATTCATTCGTGCAAATCGGTTAATTATTAACGAAATTATAAACAAAATAGTTAATCTACAAATCAAAGATAAGAAAATTTTATGATAAAGATGGTGTTTTGCTTAGAAGAATTCTTGGGTGTAGTGATAGCGCTGAAATAACAAGTTTACAATTTCTTTAATAATTAACCGATTTGCACAAAGGAATTATTTCTGGAAAGCTAAAGAGTTACAGAATATCGTACACATATGTTTTTTGCATTCAGAGATGTTTAAAAAAATTTAAAATGTTAATGTTTAAAATGTTAAAAAATTTTAGGGTTGTCTAAATTTTTCAACTTTTAGCCTTGTTTTGCACCACTAAATCACTTCTGATTGGGCAGAATCTCTAGATTTTCTATGTATCTTAGCTACCTGTATATCTTTAAGAGAAAACAAAAAAATCTAGAAAACTCAAAATAAGAGCCACTTTAGAGCAGAATTTCAATTAAAACGTTATATTCTCTATATCTCTAAAACTAGAGATATTCGAGCAAAACGGACGACATTTTTGGAAAAAAGGACGTCGCATATACTCGGAGATCAGCTCAAAATACCCCCGGTACCAAAATCACTGCTAGCCTGTGCAGAGGCGTACAGAGGCAGTTGGGGGCCTGGGGCGGCACTAGAAGAAAGGGGGCCTTATATTTAATTTTTTTTTTTTTGGGGGGGGTGCTCATCTTTAAATATCCTTCTCCTCCATACACAAAAATATTTTTAAAATACCGTATATCCCTGAACCCCAAGGCCCCGGGGCCTCCTCAAAGAGAAATTTTCATTAAATTTTCTTTTTTTTAATCAAAATTTTCCCATTTTTACTTGACTCCTGAGGGCCCCTGGGCCTCTCGGGGGAAATATTTATTTTTTTTTATATATATGGGAGGGCCTATGCCGGCTCGGGGCTCATGGACCTCCCCCCCACGCCACTGAGCCTGTGTAATTTTTCCCAATTATGACAAAAAACTAACGCAATGGTTGTTTTAATTAGTAATTTTCATGATCCCATCATGATCCCTCGATGAGGCTTGCTTGTATTATCTTTTAAACCTTTAAGCAAGGACCATTTTAGAATTATTTCAAAATTTTCGAAGTGGTACTTTTTGAGAAAAATTGATTTTGAAATTAAAAAGATTTTTTTATTACCACCCCAGTTGTTCTGTATTTCATTGAAAAGGGCATCTGAAAAGCTGTAAAATGACACCTCATTCATCTCTCTATCTCATCTCTAAGAGATTTTAGAGCAATTTAAATAGGATAGGTCGATTTTTTGACAACTTTAACACGCCATATTTCTTAAACGAATTGAGATATCAAATTGAAATTGGGGCTTTTTCTTAGTCTCTATTGACTCTACCTATGACCCAAATTTCATAGAAATCTGAGATGGTGAGGTTAAAAAGTGTATCGATTTGACGTGGGGTGACCGTAGCACTTAATTTGATATTATTCCTGATAATGAAGATGAGGATCAGTGCGATTTCGAAAAGACAACAAAATAAATAATATTAAGTCGATTTCATTTATTATAACTTAGATTTACGGTTTCCATGTTATTATTCAGGAATTAATTGATGAGAAAATTTTGTTATCACTTTGTATTTAATTTTAAAATATGTATACTATTTAAAATTGATTAATGTAATTTTGATAAAAAGTTTCTATGCTACTAGTATTAAATATAACCATAAAAGAACTTTAATAATATCTCCGTTTTAATTTTTGAATTATAAACCTAAAATTATTTTATTAATATAAATAGTGCATAGATTAATTTGCAATCATGTGTCAGGAGACTTTGAAGCATTTTTACAAATATAATATTGGACTTAGAGAATTTTGCAAAAATAATTTTTTATATTTTATTCTTTTTCTCTAAATTAGTCGTATTTTTAGAGATAATTTATGAATATCTGCCATAATTACAGTATTTACTTGCACAATTGACCAAAAAAAATCTGGTGTGACTGGCGCACAGCACACAACTTTCTCTTACCCTTCGGTAAGAGAAAGTTGCGCACTGTGCTGGTCACACCAGATTTTTTGTGTCGAGATATATTTAGTTTCCGATAGCACCTTAGTTTCAAACTTGCATTTTAATTGTTGACTGCTTCAAATAAACTATGGTTATTTGTCAAAATTTTAATCTCATATTTGGACATTTTATACACAATATAGAATCGTAAATAAATACAAAATTTCATAAGAATTGGAAAAAAAAATTTTAAATGCCTAAAAAGTTCCAAAGGGGACCCCCTTTTGAATCGAAATTAACATACAAATCCCTATAGGAAATTAACATTAGGCCTATGCGAAGATGAGGTGGAAAGGGAATTTAAAAAGAGTAGAGAGAGACGATAATGTTCGCAAGTGAGAGAGAGACATATATGTTTTCTTTGAAACAATTAAAGACACAAATAAATTTAAAAAAATCTGGTGTGACTGGCGCACAGCACACAACTTTCTCTTACCTTCGGTAATCGAAAGTTGTGTTCTGTGCTTGTCACACCAGATTTTTTGTGTCGACATATATTTAGTTCCCGACAGTACGGAACATTTGAATTCAGATGTAAAATTTATAAGTATGGGAAAATATTTATATTTTGTTACCATGGCAACCATTTCTCCTATCTTCCCTATGAAATACAAGAGTAAAGTGGCCTTCAGAAGATTTCAATCGCAAAATGAGAATATACATTTTAAAGAGCATCTAAAAAATAATTGATTTTTGAATTTTAAAAAAATCGTTGGAGCAAATTTTGAGAAAATCGAAAAAAACTGAAAAAGTACATCAGTAAAGTACTAGTACTCTTTGGCCGATTTTGATTAAAAGCTTATTTTTCCGGTCCAGGAGGGTGTTTAACTTAAATATAAAATTTCAGCCTCATAGCTCAATTCCTTCATGCTTAAAATTGAACACAGACACACCCACACACACACCCACACACCCACACACAGACAGACCATGTCGCGAAAACCACTTTTTTGGATTCAGGGGACCTCAAAACGTGAAGATCCATCAAAATCTCGACATCGAATTTTTGACATGAATCCAATACTTTCTCTCTATATATATATTACATATATACATAGGTAAGAGAAAGTAAAAATGGGAATTTAAATAATAATTGATTTTTAATCTAATAAAAAGAAAAAGATTTAAATTCCGTTACCATGGCAACCATTTCTATCTTTCCTATGAAGAACAAGAGTAAAGTGGTCTTCAGAAGATTTCAACGGCAAAATGAGAATATACATTTTAAAGAGCATCTAAAAAATAGTTCATTTATGAATTTTAAAAAAAATCCTTGGAGGGAATTTTGAGAAAATCGAAAAAAACTGAAAAAGTACATCAGTAAAGTACTAGTACTTTTTGGCCGATTTTGTTCAAAAGCTTATTTTGAGCGTGTGGGAAGGTACCTAAGTTAAATATACAATTTCAATCCGGTAGCTCAATTCCTTCATGCTAAAAATCTGTCCACACATACAGACACACGCAAACACACACACACACACACACAATACATACACACACACAGACCAATTTGCGGGACCCACTTTTTTTGGACTCAGGGGACCTCAAAACATGTATATCCATCAAAATCTCGACATCGAATTTTTGACATGATCGCAATACTTTCTCTCTCTATATATTTCATATATAGGCTAAGAGAAAGTAAAAAATGATATTTAATCTAATGAAAAGAATTTAAATCAGAAAAACTTTAATGCTAATTTTCTCAAATATCGATACCTGGCGCTTGACACACAATTGCATAACAGGGTCCATATATGATATGAAGATATGAACAACATATTTCTATCGTGTGTGTTAATTATAGTGACATTATTGACGATGTTTAGGCCAATCAGAAAGTGGAACAAATATACAGAACTGTCCGTCGGTATTAAAGACACGTATTAAAAATATTTAATAAGAAAGTAATTTATTTGTATTAGACAATCACCTTTTCTGGCTGAAAGGAAAAATTTCCAATGCCAAAAATTTAGAAAAAAAAAAAAAATATTAATCATATATCATAAAATGGAATTCTTTGGCATTTGGGCAGACCAATATATTTAAATTAATTAAAAGTCATTGATCTTTTTTTTTTTTTCAATTTCCATTAATTTAAAATTTAAATTGGATGGAAAAATATTTAGAATTCCAAGATTGCTTTTATTTGTTTACGTCAGACGTCAACAGGTTATTTCGGAAATAGATTTGATCTTTTTTATTTATTTATCATTTTGGCACAAATAAAAGGTGGATCAAACCTGTTAAAACCGGTCAAATTAGAGAACATAGAACTTATACAATAAGTTGATTAGGAAATTTTCAAAATTCATAGATTAACACTCACTACCTGCAAACAAGTGAAAATTTTGTGAACAAAATATCTCAAGAACCAAAAGAGCTAAGAGGTTGAGATTTTATACTTAAATTTTGTACCCTCCTGGACAGTGAAAATAAGCTTTTAAACAAAATCGGCTAAAGAGTACTAATACTTTACTGATGTACTTTTTTTTTTTTTTTGATTTTCTCAAAATTCGCTTTAATGATTTTGATTCAAATTCAAAAATCAATTATTTTTTAGATGCTCTTTAAAATGTATATTCTCATTTTGTCATTGAAATCTTCTGAAGACCACTTTACTCTTGTATTTCATAGGGAAGATAGGAGAAATGGTTGCCATGGTAACAAAATATAAATATTTTCCCATACTTATAATTTTTACATCTGTGGGCCCACGGGGCTTGGAGTAGTTGGTAGCGTGCCTACCTTCTATACCGAACGTCGCGGGTTCGGACCCCAGGCAGACCGATGATTTTATTTAAGGCATTTGGATACCAAATGGCTTAAATAAGAATGCCTGGACCCCATATATGTATATTATTAAATCAATAACGGTTATCGTAAATGTCTTATATGGCCTAAGTTGCCGAAAAGACTGTGTGAATGTGTGTGTGAGTGTGAGTGTGAATGAGAAAAAGTGTGAATGTTTAAAAAAGTAAATGCGGAAATTTTTACATCTTGAAAATCAAATGTATCGTACTGTCGGAAACTAAATACATGTCAACACAAAGAATCTGGTGGAACAAGAACAGAACACAACTTTCGATTACGGAAGGTAAGAGAAAGTTGTGTGCTGTACGACCAGTCACACCAGATTTTTTAACTCAATTTATCTTGGTGATATGTCGGTTTTGAATACTAATATCTAATTCAAATATATAAATCTCGAAAATATTTAACTACTGTAGTACTTTACTGTATGTACTTTTTTTAGTTTTTCCAATTTTATCAAAAAAAAAACAAAAACAAAAAAAACGACCGAGCTCCGGTTCAGTCAATCCGGAACTAAAATAAATCTTCCAAATTAAAAATTATTTTATAAGTTAATTTTCTTTTTTTTTTTTTTTTTTCAATTTTCCCCTTTTTGTTAAAAAGGAATAAATTATATTTTATTAAAAAAATTTTAATCAAATCTTTATACAATTTTTTATTTCAATTGTTGACGTTTCGGACGCAAGTTCTTCCTCAGGACAATTGGTAGTCAGTAAAATAAAACAGTTGGGCGGCCGAGTAAAAATTATTAAAAATGATCGAGGAATACACACGGTAGATCGAAAGTGACCAGAAGAAAAATGTGTGTCCCTGGTGCGGGCGTGTGTATCCCTGTGTCCGTCAAGATTCACTGTGCAGACCAGCTGCGGGCGTGTGGATCCCTCGATCATTTTTAATCATGGCGTATTTTTTTTTAAACATTCACACTTTTTTCTCATTCACACTCACATTCACACAGTTTTTTCGGCAACTTAGGCCATGTAAGACTTTTTACGATACCCGTTATTTGTAAATATATATCTTTAGGGTCCGGGGATTCTTATTTAAGCCATTTGGTATCCAAATAAAATCACCGGACTGCCTGGGATCCAAACCCCCGACCCTTGGAATACAAGGCAGGCGCGCTACCAACTACGCCAAGCCCGGAGGCCGTATTTTTTTTATTACCAGAATAAAATCACACTTCATGGTTGTGTAATGCATTATTTTTGACTGTATATATTTGATGGCAACAAATTAGTCTGATTTCATTCCTGGCTGTCATATATGAACCCTATTATGCATTAGTGTGTCAAACGCCAAAAAAAATTAACTTAAGCACGGAATATTGTTTCAAATGCTTTAATTAATAGTATTTTTTATGAAATATGTCCTAAAAAAATTTATATTTAAGCTAATGTTACTTGCACAATTGACAAAAAAAATTATATATAATCTAATTAAACAAAAACTTTTAATGTTAATTTTCTCAAAACTCGGTAGCTGGCGCTTGACACACTAATGCATAACAGGGTCCATTTATAAATTATACAGTCATCACCCCACTTCTATTTTATTGCTTTAAGTACCGAGGTACGTTCAACACGCAGATTCTTCGCGCTGCTGCTTCCGTAGTCCCAGACCAAATTTGAAGAGGCGTATTTCTTAATAAGCCATACTTATATTAATTGCGTAAAGGCGAGAATCGGCCGCAGGCGGGCCCGAGCCAGATGGTCAAGGGGAGAGACAAAGCCCGCCGAAGGCGAGCGGCATGGCTAGTTATTATTTAAATTTAATTTTTCTCTTCTATATACGGATAGCTAACAAGATTAATTATATTTTTTAAACAAGGTATTAATAACAACTTTAAAGAACTTAAATGACTGTTATTTATATTTATATTCTTAGTTATTATAATAATCAGAAAAAAAAAGAAAAAGAGATCCAAGGAATTATATAATAGCTAGTAAGGCTTATATTCATTCACCTCTATACAAGAGAGAAAAAAAAACCTTTCGAAATATTTCTGTTATAATTATTTTTATTTTTTTTTTAATCATGTGATTAGAAAGAGAGAGTGAGAGGGGGAGGGGGGGGGCATTCTTAAATTGAATCCTTCTGGCAAGGATAATTTAATACTTGCGACGGCGCGCCGGCCTTGTTTTTTGGTCACCCAACACTTTCCAAAATTTAGACAAAAACTATCAATAAATAACGGCATTAAGTTCAAGGCTCAATGCTTTTAGGGTTTTTTTTTTTTTAAAGGGTCATCCATTTAATTATTATTCTATTAAGGGGGAGAGAGAAAAAAATTGAAATTTTTTCTTCTTCTCAGAGAAAGAAAGGCTTTTGTTAATTTGTTCAGAAAGTGAAGCGAACAAGGAAAATTATTTTGTTTTTTATGTTTAATCGATATTTTCGGTGCACAATCATCAAAAAACTTGCTGGCCAGGCCTAGACGCCCGGGAAATATCGGTGACGTAGGCCCAGAATATAAAATTTAAGAAAAAAAAAATACATTTATAAACATCTATATCTATCTATATACCTAGTAATTCGCTAATGTCCGTCTGTCTGTCTGCCCCTTCCGTTGGAATTTTGAAACGAAATTTTATATGCTCTAAGAGGACCCAGCTAGCAGAACCTCGTCAAAATGACGTCCGAAATTGGTCATAACTGGTCAAAAGACGTCAAATGACTAATTAAAACCTAAAATAAAACGTCTTTTTTGTAACGTCTTTAAAACGTGCAAAATATCACATTATAAAGACGTACCGATCAGGTACCGATCACGACACTTATTATTACTTTCTCTTACCTCCATATTTTTATTTTAATACGCATGCGCACACATTTCGCGCATGCACATGCATTTCCGCATGCGCGACTGTTAGCACACACAAAGGATCGTACCGGTTCAGTTAGTGACAGTCTATTTTCTATGGTGGCAGTTAATGAAGTCATGTCTTTTATTGCTATTGAATTTATAAATAATGATGATCCTGTAATGGCTATAGTCTGTAACATTGTCTTTTATATAATAGTGTATAGAAAATCGCGTTTTTACAAAAGTATTAAAATAAAATATCGATATAGGTACTAATTAAAATTAAAAATTGAATAATTAAATCTCTCAATTATTATTTTATAATTAGTCATATATATATTAAATTTCAACTTTCCTATTTTTGTCATTTATATGGATAGAGAAGAGATGTATTTATTTGCTAAAATAATGTGTTTTATAATTATATTATTAATACAATTTAATTTTATATGTGAGTTTGTTTCTCATTTTATTTATCCATCAGATTATAAAAAGGTCAAAAAAAGTCATGGAATCACGTTTTTTTGACGTTTCAAAATGTCGTCATCGGTCTGTGACATTAGTCCGTTATTTTTAGGTCATTTTGTCGTCAAACATAACGTCATTTCTGGTCATCTCTGACCAGTTTCCGACGTCATTTTGACGGGTCTCTGCTAGCTGGGGACTTTCTTGGTAATACAGGAAAATTATTTTCATCCCGAAATTCCTTTGAATTATTAATTCTTACGCCGGCCGTTCACGATTGCTCCATCCGTCCAAATGGAGCGATGCCACTCCAAAAACTGACCGTGAGTAGGGAAAAACAAATGAATGTCGTGTAGTGAATGGATGACATCCATTTGGAGCGATCGTGAATGGCCGGCTTTTTCTCCCTCTAGGAAATATATAGTGAAATATTTATGTATTCATTGCTTTTGTGTATTCTATGAATGTAAACAAATCCTCAGGCAGGCACTGGATTGGAATGGTAGCAATAACTAATTATTTTCTTCTCATATATGGACCCTGTTAGGCATTAGTGTGTCAAGCGCCAGGTACCGAGTTTTGAGAAAATTAACATTAAAGTTTTTTGTTTTCATTGGATTATACATATATAATTTTTTTTTTTTTCTCAATTGTGCAAGTAACATTAAATATAAATTTTTTTAGGACATATTTCATAAATAAAAAATACTATTAATTATAGCATTTGAAACAATATTCCGTGCTTAACTCAATTTTGAATTTTTTTGGCGCTTGACACACTAATGCATAACAGGGCCCAGTTAAGAAAAGGTATGCCCTCGGCGTAGTTGGTAGCACGCCTGCCTTGTATACCAAGGGTCGCGGGTTCGGATCCCAGGCAATCCGATGATTTTATTTCAGCCATTTGGATGCCAAATTGTCCGATTGGGGCAGGATATTTTTGTAGATTCCAATACAAAACATCTTAAACTATATGCTCCATATCTCAGGTTCGTGGCTATGTTAGGTTCATAACATTTTTTACTATTTGACAGAAAAAGTTTTTACAATTTCTATTCTTCTTTCAAATACATAATTAAATTTATTATATTAATTAAAATAAAACTACGATTACGTCACAAGGGTTTATACAAATCGCCTTCTGAGAATGCTGAGTGGCGAAAATGCAATTTTTGTGTTAAGCCTATCTGGCCAATTCATTTTTAAAGGGAAACTTTTATTTGATTGATCGCCTCAAATTTTTTCGCCCTTCTATCAGCAAGTCGCGTTACAGACATCAAAGGCCGTGACGCTATAAGTCATGACGTCACAAGCCGTGGCGACAAAGATAGGAAAAATTGGTGCAGGTCGAGGGTCCGGTGGCCTGGTGCAATGGATAGCACGCCTATGCCCCGGAAAGGCGGAGATCCTGGGTTCGATTCCCGGGGCCCATGGGATGTTTGGCCTCACCAATAAATAACACTTACATGTCTTGTTGAAAAATAGGATAAATAAATATAAATAAATAAAAGTTTTATTTCCTTTGTGTAAATTACAGTTTACATATTAATATAATGCTTGTAATT
The DNA here is from genome assembly GCA_023213315.1 of Euborellia annulipes. Lineage (NCBI taxonomy): Eukaryota > Metazoa > Arthropoda > Insecta > Dermaptera > Anisolabididae > Euborellia > Euborellia annulipes. The sequence continues at coordinate 31,138 of JAKCPI010009439.1, read as the reverse complement.
TCTTCGTGTTGTCTCGCGGCTTCAGACGTTGTCTTTCATCCGGCGGCTTCTTAATTCTTCTTGGCCTTTTCTTTGATTTTGAAGGGAAAAATTTAAAAAAAAAACCCTTTGCTTATTTTATTATATAAAGTAACAAAAAAAAATAAAATAAAAAAAAGATTTTAAAAAAATGCTTTTATTTAAATTGAACTAAAAGAGAGAAATAAGAAAGAAATAATTAATTGTTCTTGTTAAAATTTTTTAATATTTATGACTTAAAATAAAAGCGTGGGGCGCTTCGAAGTGATTCCGAGGCTCGCGCCCCACGCTTTTATTTTAAGTCATAAATATTAAAAAATTTTAACAAGAACAATTAATTATTTCTTTCTTATTTCTCTCTTTTTAGTTCAATTTAAATAAAAGCATTTTTTTAAAAATCTTTTTTTTATTTTATTTTTATTTTAAGCTTTTTAGTCTTTTAGTCTTATCAAAAATCATCAATATGATAAAGTACCACATTAGTTTGGCCTGTATTGATTTGGTTCAATTGAAAAATTATTCATTATGATAAAAAAATGACTCGTAAATATCAAAATTCAAAACTATAGTTAATAGGGCCTTATTTGCGTGAGGCTTCAAATAAAGTACCACATTAGTTTGGTCTATTTTGATCAAAACCACCATATAGTGGCGTCATCAAAAATGACTCTCAAGTATTACATTTCACACCTCTAGCCCATCGAGAAGTCTTTTGAAATTACATTAATTCGCGAAGGGTTTCAAATAAAGTACCACATTAGTTTGGTCTATTTTGATCAAAACCACCATATAGTGGCGTCATCAAAAATGACTCTCAAGTATTACATTTCACACCTCTAGCCCATCGAGAAGTCTTTTGAAATTACATTAATTCGCGAAGGGTTTCAAATAAAGTACCACATTAGTTTGGTCTATTTTGATCAAAACCACCATATAGTGGCGTCATCAAAAATGACTCTTAAGTATTACATTTCACACCTCTAGCCCATCGAGAAGTCTTTTGAAATTACATTAATTCGCGAAGGGTTTCAAATAAAGTACCACATTAGTTTGGTCTATTTTGATCAAAACCACCATATAGTGGCGTCATCAAAAATGACTCTTAAGTATTACATTTCACACCTCTAGCCCATCGAGAAGTCTTTTGAAATTACATTAATTCGCGAAGGGTTTCAAATAAAGTACCACATTAGTTTGGTCTATTTTGATCAAAAGCACCATATAGTGGCGTCATCAAAAATGACTCTTAAGTATTACATTTCACACCTCTAGCCCATCGGGAAGTCTTTTGAAATTACATTAATTCGCGAAGGGTTTCAAATAAAGTACCACATTAATTTGGTCTATTTTGATCAAAACCACCATATAGTGGCGTCATCAAAAATGACGCTTAAGTATTACATTTCACACCTCTAGCCCATCGGGAAGTCTTTTGAAATTACATTAATTCGCGAAGGGTTTCAAATAAAGTACCACATTAGTTTGGTCTATTTTGATCAAAACCACCATATAGTGGCGTCATCAAAAATGAGTCTTAAGTATTACATTTCACACCTCTAGCCCATCGGGAAGTCTTTTGAAATTACATTAATTCACGAAGGGTTTCAAATAAAGTACCACATTAATTTGGTCTATTTTGATCAAAACCACCATATAGTGGCGTCATCAAAAATGACGCTTAAGTATTACATTTCACACCTCTAGCCCATCGGGAAGTCTTTTGAAATTACATTAATTCGCGAAGGGTTTCAAATAAAGTACCACATTAGTTTGGTCTATTTTGATCAAAACCACCATATAGTGGCGTCATCAAAAATGAGTCTTAAGTATTACATTTCACACCTCTAGCCCATCGGGAAGTCTTTTGAAATTACATTAATTCACGAAGGGTTTCAAATAAAGTACCACATTAGTTTGGTCTATTTTGATCAAAACCACCATATAGTGGCGTCATAAAAAATGAGTCTTAAGTATTACATTTCACACCTCTAGCCCATCGGGAAGTCTTTTGAAATTACATTAATTCACGAAGGGTTTCAAATAAAGTACCACATTAGTTTGGTCCATTTTGGTAAAACCAAGCTCACAATTTGCGTCATCAAAAATGACTCTTAAATATCAAATTTCACACCTCTAGCTCATCGGGAAGTGTCCTTAACAAAGCCATAAATTTGGTGACCTTGAAAGAGTAAGTTAAATAAAAGCATTTAAAAAAAACAATTATATGGATAATTAGTGGAACAATGAATGAGATGGGGTGATAATTGGGTCCAATTAGATTTATTGCCAAGTCAAGGAAGGTTTTCAAATCCGGTAGAGTTGTCCAATCAGGGGGTTTTCGTGCATAAGGCATTTCATCTTGAATCGGGTGTTAATTTTATCCAGATTTTCCATTACGGTATCAATTCCGAGACCGACATGAATGATGGAGTTATTTGTTCCGGGAGGGGTTCGGCAATTAATCTTAGTGCTGAGAGGTTGGTTCTTGAGCAGTTTGTGTACCATGCTGGGGATGCATATAGCATTTTTGTTTTTATCATTGTCTGGAACAGTGTTATTTTGCTTTCAAGGGAGAGGAGGCTTCCCGGTCTAATGAGTGGTCATAAGCCTCTTATCGCCTGCCTCCCTCTGGTCCTTGCGTTCTTTAGATGTGCTGCCCAATTTGCTCTATTGAAAAATAGGAAAGTTGAAATTTAATATATATGACGAATTATAAAAAAATAATTGTGAGATTTAATTCAATATTTAAATTGATAAAATATAATTTTTAAAATAATTTCAAATGATTCAAATCTTCAATTGCTAAATAAATATTGTTCTCAGTTTTTAACATGCCTCTATTGATTTCCCATTTTCCATTTATTAAGTTAAGATTAAAAACGCGATTTTAATTGAATAGTTTTTGAAAATTTTCAGTTAAACGCCTAAGATCCGAAAAAAAAGTTTCACTTGCATCGTGGTTTCATAAAACCACAGAATGATTTTTAAATGTAGTCTATATGTTTATAAAACCCCTTTTCTCGAATTTCGGACTTTCGCCACTCAGCATTCTCAGCAGGCGATATCATCTCAACCTTTTTTTAAAATTTAGACTGTCCTATTTAATAGTATGCTAATTAAATCGTTATAATTATTAAAGCGAAAAAATTCCAACAAAGAATCCAATTTGGGAGATTGGTGTCTTATTAAAGTTTCCATAAAAGGAGAATTTCTTTTTTGTTCACCAATAGATAAGCTAGTTAGTTGGCCGAGCCCCCCCTGAGGCGCCCTTCACTGAAGTCGAGCCTCCATCGAAGGACAGACAGACAGACAGACTCCGCCTTGGGTTAATTAAAAAGGCAAAGACATTTGAGTTGCGAGGGGTCGAGCCCCCCCGGCAGCAGCAGCAACCGTTTCATTTATTATTATGCAATATCGAAATATAAAACGGTGTCGGGTGACGGTGGGAGGAGGCGACAAGTAGTTGATTATTAAATAATACTCATAAATTATTATATGCCAAAAAATATTAAAAAAAAAAAAAAAAAAAAATGGTGTGACTGGTACTGCACAACACACAAAATGCTTCGGTAATTGAGTATTCTGTACTTGTCACACCAGATTTTTTGTGTCGACATATATTTAGTTTCCGCCCTATTTGTTTATTTATATTTTGTTACCATAGCAACCATTTCTCCTATCTTTCCTTTGAAGTACAAGAGTAATAATAATAATTTATTTTATAATCGTGTATAATTGATCTTTTAACAATAAATACTTTATAAATGTTATTATATATTATGTATCTTTTATAAAAGCATAAAAATATATAAATATAGGCTAGATATAGGCTAATACTATATCGTCTGTTAGACTAGCCTGCCATCTATTGCAAGAATGCTGAACTAATTTGACATTTGATTTTTAAATAAATTATCTAAGCTTATTTTAAAAATTTCTTAATTAATATCTGATTAATAATAACAATAACTTCATTTTTAAATTTAAAAAAAATTAAAGATTATTGGGACAGATTGTTTTTTTGTATTTGCTTGATAACAAAAAAATTAATTACGATAATTTTTTAATAAGTCATTAAAAAAATTATAGCTCGATGACCTAATAATCTCTTATGAATTTAATTCATTTAAAAAAAACTGCATTGAAAATTCCTTATATTAGTCTAGTTTTTTTAAAAGTAAGTTTAGATGTCGGTCCTGAACCCCCTTAAAACGAATTTTGAAAAAAAAATAAAACAACTGAAAATGTACATCGGTAAAGTACTAGTACTCTTTGGCCTATTTTGTTTAAAACCTTATTTTCACGCCTTAGAGGGGTGCCTAACTTTAATATAAAATTTCAACCTAATAGGTCAAAAAAAAACAAAAAATAAAGAAAAATTTATTAAATGGATAATTATAGGCAGGAGCAGTCAATAAAAAAGACTCTGTTTGCTGGTTCTAATCTCGGATTTAATTCTTCACTGATAAAAGAACAATGTATATGAAAAACCGAATCACTGACCAAGTCTGTGCAATTTTATATTATATCTAATCGTAAGAACAAAAAATTATTTACCTCATTGTTCCAATAAGGTTTTTATAATTTGTTATTTTATGTATACATTCTTAATATTATATGTATTTTTAGTAAGGACTGAGGATGGCTCTTATATTAAAAGGACCGAAACGTCTCCGAGATTAGAACCAGCAAACAGAGTCTTTTTTATTGACTGCTCCTGCCTATAATTATCCATTCACATCACAATCACAACTTTGGAATAAATTTATTAAATAACGCGAATGTAGAGTATCTTTCAATTATGCCTAAAGCAAATTCTAATCTTCATAATGTGAATTATGATTAGACGATCTGTACACATACGTACATAATAGAGATGCTGCATGTCTGTCTGTCTGTCTGTCACTCGTTTAAAATAAAACGTTTAGTAATAACTTTATATTTTCATCATTATGCATGATTATGTTCTCCATGTACATAACTTAATATAATTTTTATAAGAACATGTTTGTCATATAATAAATCATAATAATAATAAATAAATAAATAATAATAGTAGCAACGTTAACTCTAAATTCCTTAAGGCGTTTCGCCTTTATTACAAACAATTTATGAGCAATATCATATTTCTATAATTTTTTTTTTTTTTTTTTCATTTATTAAATAAATTCTAGTAGCCTAGAAGTAGTAAAAAAATTTTTTTTACAAAACGTGTTGCAAAACTTTCCCAAACACAAGACTTAGTTCTCAAATCACTTCTTCCACATTTTGTGTTGATTTTATCATAATATAACAAAAAAATTGAAAATTTCAAAATTTTTGAAAAAACTTTTAAAGTAAAGTACTACTTCCAAGTGACGTATTTACTCCAAAAATTGATAGAAATCTACAATTTTAGTGTAAGGAGCATATACCAAATTTCATCGATCTGACTGCTTTGGTTTTTAAGCAATCGTGTTCACACACACACACACACACAGACATAATGCCAAAAATGGTATTTTTGAACTCAGGGAGATCTAAAACGTGCAGAAACATCAAAATCTCGAAGTCGAAATTTTTTACGATTACAATACTTTCTTTTTATATTCTATACGAGAAAGTAAAAACACTTGTACCAAAATTACTTGAATCGGAGCAAATGCAAAGTACATGAGAACGGCTGCAGAATATGCATTCGAAACGTTGTACAATATTTATATTTTTAATTAATAATTTATAAATAAAATTTTAAATAATAATTTATAAATAAAATTTTAAATAATAATTTATAAATAAAATTTTAAATAATAATTTATAAATAAAATTTTAAATAATAATTTATAAATAAAATTTTAAATAATAATTTATAAATAAAAATTAGGAACCGACCGAATATTCGGTTTCGGTTACGGTTTCGGCCAGTTTCGGCCAAAAATCATGCTTTCGGCCGTAGTTTCGGTTTCGGCCAAAAAGTAGCCGAACCTTTCGGTCTGAAAAAATGGGATGAGACTCGCATGCAAAAAAAAAAAGGTCAAATAAAGGCCACTTCACACGGAGGGTTTTTTTTGTAATATCGCATGCGTTACGACGTCATTTATGACCCTAGCGTCTGATTGCATGCGTTTTTGGCTAATACAGCATGTTCTATTTTTTCGCATGCAATTTTCCAAACGCATGCGTGGACCAATCACAGAGTCATCCAACATGGCTGACCAAAAATTATTTGATTTTGACAGCTTACGTTTTATCCAAACAGACGAACAAGCTTCGGCTTCGCTGCCTGCACGTCTCGTGTGAGTGCAAACACTACTGGCTCAAACTGCAGTGACGTCAAATTGACGTCACTGCAATCTAAAAACTCTCCGTGTGAAGTGGCCTTAATTTGAACTTGAGGGAGAAAAAAATTTTAGTCTCCCTAAAAAAAAAGGTAAAATGATTTTCACGGGAGGGAAAAAAAAAATTCAAAAAAAAAATCTGGTGTGACTGGCGCACAGCACACAACTTTCTCTTACCTTCGGTAATCGAAAGTTGTGTACTGTGCTTGTCACACCAGATTTTTTGTGTCGACATATATTTAGTTCCCGACAGTACGGAACATTTGAATTCAGATGTAAAATTTATAAGTATGGGAAAATATTTATATTTTGTTACCATGGCAACCATTTCTCCTATCTTCCCTATGAAATACAAGAGTAAAGTGGTCTTCAGAAGATTTCAATCGCCCGGGAGCCGTGGCTCAGTGGGAAGACATTAGCTTCTCGCACCGGAGTCCCGGGGTTCGCCTCCCATCCCAAGCGAGAAAATTTATTTCATTTGATTTGACTACAAATCATTTGAAATAAATAGGGATGGGGTCTAAATGGCCTTAGATGCCGAGAAGGACCTTAAAAAAAAAAAAAAAAAAAAAAAAAAAAAAAAAAAAAAAAAAAAAAAAAAAAAAGATTTCAATCGCAAAATGAGAATATACATTTTAAAGAGCATCTAAAAAATAATTGATTTTTGAATTTTAAAAAAAATCGTTGGAGCAAAATTTGAGAAAATCGAAAAAAACTGAAAAAGTACATCAGTAAAGTACTAGTACTCTTTGGCCGATTTTGATTAAAAGCTTATTTTTCCGGTCCAGGAGGGTGTTTAACTTAAATATAAAATTTCAGCCTCATAGCTCAATTCCTTCATGCTTAAAATTGAACACAGACACACCCACCCACACACCCACCCACCCACACACACACAGACAGACCATGTCGCGAAAACCACTTTTTTAGATTCAGGGGACCTCAAAACGTGAAGATCCATCAAAATCTCGACATCGAATTTTTGACATGAATCCAATACTTTCTCTCTATATATATATTACATATATACATAGGTAAGAGAAAGTAAAAAAGGTAAAATGAAAAAAAATTTTTATAGGAAATACAAGTTTCGGTTTCGGCCGAAACTAAGGTTGAGGCCGAATATTAGGTTTCGGCTGAAAATCTTGTTTCAGTCGGACCCTAATAAAAATTCATCTTACTAATAAACTTATAGCATTGGATAATTTAATTATTTAAATTTAAAAAAATACGAAAATTAAATTTTAATATAAATGATTAATAATAGAATAATAATTGTGAGATTTAACTTGTATAGATTCTGAAATTACTTGATAGATTTATTTATTTTAATTACTTATTAGAATGATCGGCACGTGCCTCCTCCATTCACACCGTCGTCGATGATTACATCATCAAAACTTTCATAAGCGAAATATGATTATTAGCCTGCCTATATTTATTGCAAAACGAATTAAGAAGAAGGAAGTTCATGGTCGTTTTAAAAATGGATGTTTCATTTTCATCTAGCGTAGACCTAACTACTGACATAGTTTACTTTATTTATTCCCACCTACCTGTTTATATAACCGATAAAGATCGTCTTACGTAGGGAGCAAAAAAAATTAAAAAAAAAGGGGGGGAAGGCGCGGCGGCGTGATGGAATCTGGGTTAGTTACTTATCAATGAAGGGAAAAAAAAAGTGAAAATTTTTAAATAAAATTTTATAAAAAGTAAACTCTGCTTAATGGGATTATATAGATAAGTGAGAAGAAATCACTATCTCGCTCTATTGCAAATATTTCGGTCATTATTCATTATTCTTACAAGGGGAGTGCATAGCCTTGATAACACCGATTTGAACGAAAATTTTTTTATGTGTAGTACTTGATGAAAAACGAAATCTATTAAAGCGAGAGAACGCGCTTCTCAACGGTTCGTCTAAAAAAAAATGTTAAAGATTTTGCCTGCATGCCTTAAGCCGTTACTAACAATTACATTTACAAAGGAAGCGATGGCTAGATCGGTACAGCGCATTCTTTGTAAACAAAAAATCCCGAGTTCGAATCTCGCCTTGTGCAACTATATATTTTTTTTTTTTTTTTTGTGTACCATTACACTCTGCAAATGATTGCCGAGAAAAAAATTAATCATGAATCTGAAAATATTGTCGTAACATGTTCAAAGTTCGGAAAATGAACGACCCAACTGTTTAAAACATAAATATTATTATAAATTTATTTATGTGTTCAATAAATAATAATATATTTCTAGTATAATATTAAATATTTCCTTATATTATATTTTTGACAGAAAGCATTCGAATTGTCTTTAAATATATGGAACATGTTGAAAATTAAATGCCAATAATTAAAAAAAAAAACTTTTTATTTATTTATTAATATTAAAAAATATTCTGATAAAAAAAAAAAAAAAAAAATGGTTGCACAAGGCGAGATTCGAACTCGGGATTTTTTGTTTACAAAGAATGAGCCCTACCGATCTAGCCATCGCGATCTTTGTAAATGTTATTGTTAGTAACGGCTTAAGGCATGCAGGTAAAATCTTTAACATTTTTTTTTTTGACGAACAGTTGAGAAGCGCGTTCTCTCGCTTTAACAGAATTCGTTTTTCATCAAGTACTACACATAAAAAAATTTTCGTTCAAATCGGTGTTATCAAGGCTATACACTCCCCTTGTTAGTAAGATCTTCAAATCAGTAGCTAGACCAGCCCCTCTCGACTCTGGTTTAGATATTAGAATGTTAGAAAGGAAGTTTACTCTTAGGTTAATTTGCAGATGGATGGCAAGATAGGTGAAAAAAAAAACCCTAATTGATTGGTAGCCAATTCAATTAAAATAAATATTTCCCGCTTAGGAAGGTAGGAAATAAAATCTCATATTTTTCTTTATTCTTGTCAAAGAAAAAAATGTTCATTTTTTTCGACCAGTGAGTGTACTTGTGTTTTTTCTTTGATGACGTTTTTATTAATAATTTCGTTAATAATTAACAGATTTTCACGAATGAATGATTTTTGGAAAGCTAAAGAACTATAGAATATCGTAAATATATGTTTTTTTCATTCAGGGATACCTAAAATTGTATTAGGGGTGACCAAAGCAAAAAATAACTGAAAAAATTTGATTTTTCTAAACTTTAAGCCGTTTGTGGCACGTCTAAATGACCTCCGATTGGGCTGAAACTTAAAATTTATATGTATTATAACTATGTGCATATTTTTAAGGGGTGTCGCCTTAAAAAAAACCAAGTAATATAAAATTAGAGCCCCTTTAGAGCACATTTTCTATTGAAATTTTATTTTCTCTATAGCTCTAAAATCTGACGTGATGGGGAAAAACTGATGGCATTTTTGGAATCAGCGCTACCCAAAAACCCAGAAATAGCTTCAAATTCTCAGTCAACAAAAAAAAAAAGTTCCTTTTTGTTGCCCTGTGCTATTAATTTATAATTGTGGCATGTTAATAAAATTATCTTTTTTCTTAATCCATCAATAAATTACATACATTTATTGATAACTGTAATTAATATTATCGATCTAATGGTCACCTTCATCACTTTGGGTGGTCCACTTGGGAAAGAGAGAGATCTTAATTCCTTCTGATTAAAAAATATGGCACAACTAAATGAAAAGACTCTATTTACTGGGTGTTTAAAAACAAAAATACTTCCAGAGAGCAAATGTGGGAAAATAAAATGGCATTGAAAATGAGTCTTATATTCATGAGGGCTTGGCCTAAGTGAAACCTAAGGCGGGCTGTGCAGCTAATATTAATATAGCAAAGTTGAGATTATTAAACCGTTATTACTGCAGCTTGGGAACATTTCGGTCGTAAACTGCATGCCTTCCTTAGTCACGTTTACTTACACACAGTGACGTCATTTCAACTTTTTCTGGGGAGGGAGGCAAACTTTTTTTCTCTTAAAATTTACTTACAAATAGGTACTCAAATTTGGCTAAAAGCTATTTAATTTAATTGTTTAATTTTGTACAGTTTGTATACTCGTAGATATATTTTGAAATATTTTATTTAGAATAATATAAAATTTTATAAAAAAAACCCTTGGGGGTAGGGTGCAGATGCCCCCCTGCCCCCCAAATGACGCCACTGCTAATATAAAGAAAATATATATAGCCTAGTAGAAGGAGAATACAAAGAGAGAGGTCCCTAAACAGGACCGAAACGTCAGCACTGTCAGAGTTGGGTTTTATACACAATTTTGCAGTTTTATACAAAAATCGCGGATAAAACTTGTATAAAACGTATAAAATGTATAAAACTTGGATGCGCATGCGCAAACCCGACGAGAAAGGAAGTTCAAATAAAATTTCATTTTTCAATTATTAACATTTTGATTATATTATTCACTAAATAAAAAAGCAAACAACATCGTCAATGCTTTAAGACATTATAAAATATGAAAAGCTTTTAACAGTCGCGTAACGTTTTTAGCTGGACCCCCCCGCAAGCCTTTATTTCGGGCCCCATTATTAGACCTTAAAAAAAGTATTTTTAAAATACAGTATATCCCTGAACCCTGAGGGCTCGGGCCCTCTCAAAGACAAATTTTCATTAATTTTTTTTTTTTATCTAAATTTTTCCGTTTTTACCGGAGCCCTGAGGAGATACAGTTTTTTAGCCCGGCCCGTGGGCCCCCAAGGTCCGGGGCCCCCCCACATTGCCGGGTCTGCGGGGGCGTACGTTACGCCACTGGCTTTTAAGCTGTTTTTTCAGGGTGAGGGGTTGGTTTTTTACAGTTTTATACCTTTTTATACATCGGCCTAGTTTTATCCGCGATAGTTTTATACATGTATAAAACCGTGTATTATACTCGGAGGGATAAAACCTGCCAACTCTGAGCACTGAGGTTATAATAAAAGAAAATATAATTAGCTGCTCTCTCTCTCTTTTTATTCTCCTTCTACTACATCAATTAACGAGCTTCTAATACTAAATATAAAGAAAATAAATAAAAAATTAGCCGTATTCGTAATAGGTAAAGATCGGACAAAAAAAGCATAAAAAGTTGTTAAATAAGCATAAAATTTAAAAAAAAAGCATCTCATAAGCAACTTCCACTCATAACAATGGGGGGGGGGGGGGGAAAGGAAGTTATTAATTTTAATATAAAATTTTAAAAATTAAAACTTAAAAATTTTATTTGTATATATAGGCCTATTTAGGTACACAAGTACTGAATGCAACTTTTAAATTGCCGAAAGTGTGCTGCTAGTCCCACAGGAATACCTCCCCCTGCGAGGGTCTGTTGCAGGCGGGCCCGAGAGTAGGGAAGGCGCGATTTGGGCAGTTGCCGAAGTATTTGCTTTACATGAACATTTTTTCTGAATAATGTTTTGAATTATTTTTAAAAATTTTATAAATATTCATAAAATAAGTTCAAATAAGCAGGAAGGGGAAAAAAAAACATGAAAAATGCAATCTCAATTCACTTAGTTTTTCGAAATACGTGTAAAGTAATCGTGGCTGATGAAGGCCTGCGGATGCGGTCAAAACGTCCCCACGTTGCAGTAATAAAGGCTTAATAAGAAGGATTCAAATTTATTAACTTTCAATAAATTCTAATATATTTCGACAAGTAGAAATTTGACCTCCGCGTGCAAATTCTCAGCCAATTTATTCGAATTTGTTTTTCAATCATTTAACAGATAACATTTTTTGAATACTATTAATTAAAAGAAAAAAGAAAAAAAAAACAAGGTAAAAGAAAATTGCCTTCTTCTATAATAAATAAATAACGAGAAATGATTTATGAAAAGTCAGAATTTTATTAAGTTCAAATATGAAATTAGAGTGATAATTACTCTAAGATTTATTTATTTTTTTTTTTTTTCAGGCAATGCGGGAATGCCAATAAATTGTCAGAACGAGATGAAGATACTGCTGCTACTTGCTACAAGAGAAGAATCAAGTATTCCGTCTAGCTAGGGGAGCCCCGCCCCCTGGACCTCCTCGCCTTTCCATTCCTAACCTGATCCTTTTGAACATTTCGCTCTCTTGAGGAAGATATCCGAGACAACCTGCCTTTTTAAAGCTATTCTGGTGGTAATAAATTTATGAAGACAAATTTATTTTCAGAGGTTTTATTGACAAGTCAAATCGCAGCGTTTCGGTTTTGCCATCTTCAGAAAAAAGATATTGTGTTCTGAAGCCAAAAAGAGAGACAAAATTTGAAATTAAAAAAATCAAAATTCTAGTTTAAAATAAGATTCGAAAAAAAATCTGGTTGGATGACAAAACACATGCAAATTTGCATTTGCATTTAAAGATTCTCACAGAAAAGTGCAAATCACTGTTCCCATGGGATTATGATGTTATAAAAGGCGGGATTCCTCTCTCTTAGGGGAATCCTCTCTCTTGATCTCAATAGCGTCGATATTTCTAAACTTTGAATAAAAATTAAAAAAAAAAAAAAACCGAAACGTCTTTAATTTTAACCCAACGCCATCCTGGAGGCAGGCAACCCACAACAATTGTATACCTGTGGTGTAATATTAATGGAGGGTAAAACCAAATGAAAAAAATCTGGTGTGATAGTCGCACAACACACAACTTTCTCTTACTTTCGGTAAATCAAAAGTTGTGTTCTGTGCTTGCAACACCAGATTTTACGTGTCGATATATTAGTTAACCTAATTTAGTTTCCGCCAATATATTAGAATTCAAGAATGTAAAATTTATAAACATGGGGAAATATTTATATTTTGTTCCCGTGGCAACCATTTCTCCTATCTTTTCTATGGAGTACAAGAGTAAAGTGGTCTTCAGAAGATTTCAACGGCAAAATGAGAATATACATTTTAAAGAGCATCTAAAAAATAATTGATTTTTGAATTTTGATCAAAATCGTTGAAACGAATTTTGAGAAAATCGAAAAAAACTGAAAAAGTACATCAGTAAAGTACTAGTACTCTTTGGTAGATTTTGTTCTAAAGCTTCTTGTCCCAGGGGGGTGGCTAACTTAAATATAAAATTTCAACCTAATAGCTCCTTTCGTTCTTGAGATATTTTGTTCACAGACACACACACACAGACAGACAGACTATGTCGCGAAAGCCACTTTTTTTGATTCAGGGGAACTCAAAACGTGTATATCCGTTTATCTTAGTTTAGTTTCTATCCTACTTCTTATATTCTATTCTATCTCTTTCCATTCATTCACTTTCTATATACTAACCAAATTCTCACATAACCTATCTAATAATCCTCTCCTAAAAACAATAACTACACTGTAAAAAAAATTTCGATGATTTTACAATTTTTTTGTTGTAAGCAAATTTCCAAGACCAATAGATACTAAATTTACTATACAGTTGAATTATATTTTTACAAAACTCTTTGCAAAAATCGTTTACAAATGTGTGGTAATTTTACTAATATTTAGCAATTTTCGAGTCCAAATGTCTGGTAATTTTACTAATATTTAGCAATTTTACAATCCAAATATCTGGTAATTTTACAAATATTTAGCAATTTTACAATCCAAATGTTTGTAATTTTACTAATATTTAGAAAAAAGAAAAAAAATTTAACGACTGGACCCATAGGTTATTGACCTTTAGGGGACGTCTCTACCTGAATGGAGTGAAATAAATATTTTTATTTAATGAAAAATTCCTCCCGGATTTGAACACTGACCTTTTTTGTAGAAGTCTTGCTGCCTAGCCCATTTGACCATCGAATCACCTGTTAACTAATTATCTATCTCTGCTATTTGGCATTCAAGTATGACCTCATTGTCAACTATTTTTACTAAATAATAAAATAAAAAATAAACTTAAAGTTATCATAATATTATTATTTTTTGTATTATTATAACTTAAATAAATCCTTATAGTGCCAAAAATGTCTTTATTAAGAAAGCTAAAAAGCAGTCGAAACAAAGTCGGCCATGTTGGCAGCCTTAAAAGGAAAATTACTATACCCTTGTATTGTAAAATTAGAAACCTTTTTGTAAAATTACAAACCCTTTTCTAAAATTACAAACCCTGTTCTAAAATTACAATGCCGTTGTATTGTAAAGTTAGAAATCGTATGGTAAAATTACAATATTTACTCTAATTTTCCAAGAGAATTGTAATTTTAAAATGTTTTTTGGTTGTAAAAATTTTTTGAATGCATATATTTGTAAATTTAGTATACAAATGTATGGTAGTTATCATTTACAAGGAAAATTTGTAAATTTACTATACTAAAACATACTAAAATTAAAATTTTTTTTACAGTGTATATAACAAATCTGTAAATTATTTTTTCTAATTTTTATGTTTTTATCTTTATGCACTTCCAGTAAGGCCCGAAGATGCTTAAGTAAAAACGAAATCGATCGCCTCAAAAATTAAAACCTGTTTTACTATTTATCGATGCTGAACCTCTAACTATTTCCTAAATTATATCAGACGTCACCATGGAGTCGTTTATCAAAATAGATATTATTGTCAGAAAAATCACGGCACTCAATTAAGAAAAGGCTCGGATAGGGTCCAGGGAGGGCAAAGCCCGCCGGAGGCGGGCGGAGCGGCTAGTATTTATAAATTTCATAAGTTGCCAAAAGCCATTAAATTAGAAACTAATAAAACACAAAAGAAAATAGTGGGAGAATGTAAAGATAAGATCAAAATGAATATCAATTTTGCCCCCCCCCCCCCTCTAGACTCCGTTAAAATTTATACCGTTAAGAATAGATGATTATATGTAAAGTTGTTTAAATATTACCTCCTTCCCCACCCCCCCCCCCCAATAAAATAATTACAATATAATCTATAAAACATTTATTTAAGATCAATGAATATCTTTATTTTTTTCAATAGGAAAGTAACACTAATAAATGATTTCATTGATTTACGATAATGCAATTTTATTGCATATTCATATCTAAAGGCCTTGGTGTAATTTAATTTTATCAATTAATTGAATTTTACTTTCACTTGTTGTTATATATAGAGAGAAAGTAAGTATTGGATTTATGTCGAGGTTTTTGGGTCCCCTGAGTCCAAAAAAGTGGGTCCCGCAACATCTAACTACACTGTAAAAAAAATATGAATTTTCAATCATTTTTCATATACACTCGTGGTTTAATATTAATATACCCAGGATATGAAATAAAATTAATATAAAAGTTTATGAACAAATTACCAACTTTTAAACTTATCTTTTTCTTTGTGTGCCGCCAAATTTTGAAATCGTTAAAAGTGTACCGCGACAAGTTGAGAATCACTGGTCTAAACGTTCTCAAATAACTCGACTACCTCAAGGAATTTTTATTAATATTATTTTATAATTATTTTAAGGAAACTTGAAATTATTCTTTTAAAATTTATTTCACAAATCTAAATTTATTAAATTCTGGTTTGAAATTCGCGCTCTAAACTATTTAAATATTTATGACGTCATACTAATTAAATAATTTTTATAAAGTAATTCAACTAAATAGCTATAAAAATTAAAATTAAAATTAACAATTTTTACCAAAATAATTAATTTTAAAATATACAAGAAATTTGTTAGGTTGGCAACAAATTGAATTTTCTCATATACTATTCATAAACAATTTATGAAACAGAGTTCCTATACTTGTATAGGAAGTTTTCTGGAAGTTTTTTAACAGTGTATCTAAAAACAATATATCTCAAGAACGAAGGAGGTTGAAATTTTATATTTAAGTTAGGTACCCCCCCTGAGACAGCTTTTCAACAAAGAGTACTAATACTTTACTGATGTAGCTACTTTTAATGTTTAACTTTTATTACATCGACTCAAATTTTTTTCGCCCATCTATCAACATGTCCCCGTTACAATCCGTGACGTCACCATCGACCACACCAGGTTTCTTTGCATAGACTCCAAAACTACTAGTCGGATTTTTATTTAAAGGGTAGAAAATTTTCCTCGGGTGGTTTTAGATTATCATTGTATCAAATTAGTGGTAGGGAACTCCCCTTATCACAAATCTCTCCCTCAATTTTAATAAAATTTAAAATGACGATTCTCTAGGGTGTAAATAATTGAAAAATGGTATTCCAGACCTCAGAAAGTTCTATAGGTCCTCCCCTCCCCCTCCCCCCCCCCCAACTCCCCTCCTAAAATTTATTTTCGACTTGGATTTTTTGGCTCCTCCGGCTTCATACATGTTTTTGTGAGCTGATGACCGCTCTGATGCAGAATTGATATTGATTCTGCATCAGAGCGGTGATCAGCTTAAAGAAGGCACCTCACAAAAACATGTATAACGCCCCTAAGGGGGTGGACCAAGCCCACCTCTTAGATCCTCGCGGCACTGAGGATGATGCATGTCATATGCGTCGAAATATTTGCCAAATAAAGAACGTCAGGTGGAGCGATTAATTTGCTGGTTGTTATTCTCCAACCCCCTTACTCTACTCATCCCAGCCTATTATATAGTCTGCGTAAATAATATTCATATTAAATTATATTCTGAGTTGAAGAAAAGGCGTGAGGAAGTTCGTTCCTGCCGGGGGCCCTACGACCCCACACGTTTGCTTTTTATTTCATATTTTTTTATATTATGGTGCAAAATTAATTAGTTATTAAACTTAATCGCCGCCCGCCAGGGCCTAGCGGGGAAAAGTTGCCGAAGGCAACCCTAGCACCTCTAGTTTATTATCAGTTAAGATTAAAACGCGATTTTGATACCCTAAATTGAATAGTTTTCCCAAAATTTTCAGTTAAACGCCTACGATCCGAAAAAAAAAAAAGGTTTCACTTGCATCGTGCTTTCATAAAACCACACAATGATTTTTTTTTTTAGTTTTCAATTTTCTCAAAATTCGCGCATTATTTTGATAAGAAAATTCATAAATCAATTATTTTTTAGATGCTCTTTAAAATGTATATTCTCATTTTCTCAACAGAAGTACACTTTTTCTACAAATGTGAAAACCCTCGTCAATGACGCAGGCAGGTCGACTCCCTCGTTAGTCTTATTAAAAAAAAAAAGCAATAAAATTAATTGAAATTAATTTTATTAATGATTTCACAATTTCTTTTTTTCTTAAAATGTCGCATATTTCATCATTATGTTAATTTTAATACCTAAATAGCATGTTGTATTTAAGTAATAATCTTTAAAAAAAAATTTATTTAATATTCAACTAATTTATTTAATTATAGTTTGAAAAAATAAATAAATGAAAGTATATTAAAATAAAAAAAATAAAAAAAAAAAAAATATAAGCCTGAATTCCTTCCCTTACCTCGATATTTTTCTATATATAAATACCTAGGTCCTTCTGCTATTTTACCAATTTAATTATTTGTTTATTATTGAAAGATATATTTATTTTATTAATAAAATATATTTCGTTTATTATTTAATATTAAATCAAAGAGAATCGTCATTGAGAGATTGAAGAATTAAATTAATATTGTTATTTAATATCTCGATATATATATATATATATATATATATATATATATATATATATGCGAAGATAAGTTTTCTCGGGGTTGAGTCGCGTGTGATGTGGAGATTTACTCGACGTTTCGGCTCTCCTTTGGGAGCCATTTTCGCGAGTATGGAATTAGGTGGGAATTGTTGGGGTGGATTGTTTACGGGGTCGCAGTCTTGCTGGTCCCCAGGTCAATTTGGATGCCTCAGAGGCTTGGTTTGGTCTCTGAGAGCAGGAGGAGGGTTGAGTGTGTGTAATTGCGTTTGTGTTCGGTTTGGGTTGACTACGGGGCCTCAGTCTGCCTCCCCAAGTCGATGTGTTATTGGTTTGGTTAGTGGATGTGTTAGGAGATTGGGTTTGTTTCTGAGATTTGGATTGGGTGTGTGTATGTGTGATCGTGTCTGTGTTTGATTTAGGTTGACTTTGGGGCCTCAATCTGCCTACTCCCCCAGTCGATGTATTGCCGGATGTTTTCGAGGCTTGTGTTTGTCTTTGAGATGTGTTGGGTTGTGTGGTGGCGGTTTATATTTATATATATTCTACATCACTTATAAATAAATTCATTTGCTTCCGTGATCTTATCCTTAAAATCCATTTAGAAAAATTTATTTAATTTAAATTTATTTTATTATTATTTAATTTAAATAAATATCACAATAATTGATAAATTTAAATTAAATAAATGAAAATATCATTATTTTTTTTTTCTCATTGATTTTAAGGTTAAGAACGCAAATGAATTTATTTCTTATATAAGAGATGTAGAATATATATATATATATATATATATATATCAATATAACGACATAATGAAAAGAAATACAGTATTGATAAGAGAAAGTGGATCATTAATTAAGAGATTGAAGAATTAAATTAATAAATATTTATATTTAATATGTCATTATAAATCAAGATTTTTTTTTCTTTCAAATAAAAATCTCCATTATTTTCAGATTATTAAATTATTCAAAGTTTTTCTTAAAACAGTCGCCATCTTGTCATTCCATTTTATAAATTAAATTTAGGTTATATATATAATGTGTCACACCAGATAAAAAAAAATAATAAATTTTAATTAAAACCAGAAGCAGAAAGTGATCAGGCTTGGAGGTATCAAATGAGGGTTCGAAAGGCGGAGCTTTTAGCTTAAATATTAAATAAAAAAAAGATGGCGTTTTGTTGTTTGCCCTTTCGTTGAAATTTTATCCAAATTAAAACTCATATTACATCTCAAATTAACTTTTGGAATTTGAGGCAGGATAATTAAGTGACCACCGACCCGTTGAATTGAGATGACACTCTAATCATTTACATGCCCAAAAACATGATGTAGACACGTGTAATTAACTTGATATTAAAACATAATTTTTGAATAATAAATAAATTCTTGAATGAAATTATCAACTTATTTGTTGTTGTTGTTGTTGTTGTTAATTGAGAGTCACGCACGCAATCTTTAAAACTATTTTAATTAAAAAAAAAAATGGGACTTGCCACCAAAGAACTTTGACCCTTTTGACGTCATTTAATAAAACAATCAGAGCAGATAATTAAGGGTTTGGCTAAATAATTTAATTTTAGTAATCATTTTATCTTTAAAATAGAAAATTTTTAGATTAAATGTTGTTTCAAAATAAAAAAAAAAAAAAAAGATAATATCAACAGTTACATTTAAAAACGTTTAAAAAAAAAAATAACTAAGCAAAGCAATAAATCTCTCGTTTACTTCCAAAGACAAATAGAGGTTTCAATTTTAATTACTAGTTGCCAGGGAACTTCGCTATTTGAATCCTTTCTCATTTACCAAGTGTAGATATCCTAAATCAGTGGCGGTCCCAGGCAGTGGCGTAGTGAGCTTAACTCGCGCCCGGGGCACAATACCTTTTTAGCGCCCCCCCCCCCCATTCGAAAACCATATAATATTATATGTATACAAAATTATTATGGGGGCGGTATATAACTCGCCGAAAATTTTCTTTTTTCTTTTTTCATTTAAGTTAGGCACCCCCCTAGGGCGTGAAAATAAGCTTTTAAACAAAATCGGCCTACTACTAGTACTTTACTGATGTTAATTTTTCAGTTTTTTTCGATTTTCTCAAAATTCGCTTCAACAATTTTGATTAAAATTCAAAATCAATTATTTTTTAAAATATTTTATTTTGGAACTTGTCGTATTTTCGGCCATTTTTTTTCGGAGAGATTTTTTCGTCGAGTTTGCTTTCGGCGACTTTTTTTCGGCGAGAATTATTATATTACACTGGCGCTATATTTAAAATATATTTTTCAGAAATCAATTATAATAAAAATAAAAATTATCCAGCAATTTTTTGTTTTGCCGACCATTTGGCGCCCCTTTGTGAGTAGCGCCCGGGGCATCATGACCTCCCATTGCCCCCCCCCTCGCTACGCCACTAGTCCCAGGATTTGGTCAGAGGGGGGGCAATTTTTTTTTTTTTAATTTCATTTAAGCTTTTTTCGGCAGCGAAAGCCATTTAGACCCCGTCTCTATTTATTTCATCTGGATTGGTAGCCAATGGCCCACAATTTATGTAGAGAAGATGAAGAGGCAGTGGCACATACCAGAAGAGTAGAAAAAAATTGTCCGAAAATCATTTAATTTAATTGTATTGTCTAATTTGAATAATACCAAAATGTACGCCTCTCTCGCTTAGTAGCCATCTTCAAAAAGTCTTAATAGCCACCTTTTAAAGGAACCTCAACCCTATGGCCTCTGGCTAAGGGGGAAATAAATAAAAAATCTGGTGTGACTGGCGCACAGCACACAACTTTCTCTTACCTTCGGTAATCGAAAGTTGTGTACTGTGCTTGTCACACCAGATTTTTTGTGTCGACATGTATTTAGTTTCCGACAGTATGGTACATTCGATTTTCAAGATATAAAATTTATAAGTATGGGAAAATATTTATATTTTGTTACCATGGCAACCATTTCTCCTATCTTTTCTATGGAGTACAAGAGTAAAGTGGTCTTCAAAAGATTTCAATCACAAAATGAGAATATACATTTTATAGAGAATCTAAAAAATAATTGATTTTTGAATTTTAAAAAAAATCGTTGGAGCAAATTTTGAGAAAATCGAAAAAAACTGAAAAAGTGCATCAGTAAAGTACTAGTACTTTTTGGTCGATTTTGTTAAAAAGCTTCGTGTCACGTCCCATGGGGGGTGCCTAACTTAAATATAAAATTTCAACCTCCTAGCTCTTTTCGTTCTTGAGATATTTTGTTCACAGACACACAGACAGACAGACAGACAGACACACAGACAGACCATGTCGCGAAAACCACTTTTTTGGATTCAGGGGACCTCAAAACGTGAAGATCCATCAAAATCTCGACATCGAATTTTTGACATGAATCCAATACTTTCTCTCTCTATATATTAACATATATATAGAGGTACGAGAAAGTAAAAAAAAAAAGAACCTCTAAACAATGTAGAGAAATATTTGAGCTAAATATACAATATATATACAGTTGACTGATATGGTTCGGAATTGTGGGGCCTGAACCATGAAAAAGAACTGGAAAAAGCCCAGGTACATTTTTTTAAATCAATATATTATCTTAATAGGTGCACTCCCGGGTATATTATTAGATCAGAATTTCAGCAAACAAACCTTATAGTCAATGTTTTCAAAAGAGCCCTCAGGTGGCTCTGTAAAATTTTATCAATGCCACCAGAACGCCTACCAAGGATATGCTATGAAAGACTAAAAAGTCTATGTTTGGTGGAGTCCTCAACCCAAGAATTCAACTGGGTATATTCCTTGACGAGGTATTTCAAAATACTAAAAAAGAGGACATGTGGAGCAGACAAGACCCCAAAGAAATTAAGAAAAATATTAATAATTTGTGCCAAGATCTCGACACATACTTTTATAAATTAGATTTAGAAAGAGTCATAAACTCGACCTTCGCTCCCTTCTATGGAAGAATAAATTATGGGCAGAACAAAATTTTGGAACTTAGGGCTCCAATAAAGATGTTAAGGGTACTTCACCAAATGAGATCAGTGAATGAAAAAACCATGTATTTCCATCTAGGGGGTTCCTGCCATAGATTGGACCCTCAACAATTATGTACCCTATGTAATAAACGGGAAAAAGAAAATATATACCACCTTATAATTGATTGCCCCATGTATTCTACTTTGAGAGAGAGGTACCTGGGAACGGAATTAGGGGGGACTGAGAATGGGGTGTTCGGAGAGGACTGGCTTAATCACTTTAGGCCATTAAATATAGAACAATTAAAGCGAGTGTATTATTTTGTTTCTGGAGCTCTGCGTCTGCGAGCATTCATAATAAATGAATGAAGTGAGTGGTTAAATGAGTGTAAAGGAAAAAATTTTTTTTTTTTTTTTTGTGTATTCTATGTAAAAAAAAAAAAACAGCGAGCTACACATGTGCCTATATATAGAGGATCTCCTCTGAGAATGTAGAAATGAATAAATAAATAAAATAAAATATATACAGTTGACTTACAAGAAAATATGAGCAACTCAAAAAAAAAAAAAAAATTACCAAGTTTACTGAAATATCATGAATAATAATCATACCTATCATGATTTATTGAGGCCAGATCCGGACAGAGGACTTCCGGAGGTCTAGGGGGTTTGGAAAAATTTTTGAAAATTAGGCACTAAAATCTGCGTTTTTAGCTATCCATTCTGGAAAATTTATAATTTTTTTTGTTTAGTTTTAAAATATTAAATAAAACTTTTGAATTTTTGTCGGGGGCAATATTCGCCAAATATGCAAAAATATACAATATAGAATTTGAACCCTAGTCGCAAGGGGGCATGATTCGGATAGAAAATTGGTTTTCCGGTGACGTACAGTGGGGGACAATATTAAGCCCCACACATGCGTTTTCTACTTGTGATTATTTCATTGTTTTTGAAAAAAATATTATATATATTTTATTAATAGAAACTTTCATAGTTCAAACCGAGAAAATTTCCAATGAATATTTTCATTTTCTTTTATAAAAACAATGAAATAATCACAAGTAGAAAATGCATGGGTGGGACTTAATATTGTCCCTCACTGTACATGTTAGCAAAGAGAATAGGAATCCGGGCTTTAGTTATAACTAGAGACCGGATTTTTATGCAGCAAAAACCGCTAAATATGCCATATAATATGCAGTAAAAGTATTAAAATATGCAGCCAAATATGCAATATATTTATGGCAAAAATATTAAGTAAATGGCTTCAAATCATGATTTCTACTGATGTAAAACTAATGGTGTTTTATTTTTGGAAGGAAATAATTTAAAAAAAAAAAAAATTGGTCTCACAATAAAAACTAAATTTAATTAAAAAAAAAAAAAACAGCGAAATTTTTGAATCAACACACACAGAGACAGACAGACAGACCATGTCGCGAAAACCACTTTTTTGGATTCAGGGGACCTGAAAACGTGTATATCCATCAAAATCTCGACATCGAATTTTTGACATGAATCCAATACTTTCTCTCTCTATATATATTAACATATATATAGAGGTAAGAGAAAGTAAAAATTTAATTTGTATATAAATTCTGGTAAACAACTACAGAATTCACCTTTAAATTACCGATAATAAAAAAAAAAAATTGTGTGCTGTGCGAACAGTCACACCAGATTACCCCTCCGAGAAACTCCTCTGGATCCGCCACTATATTTTTGCCATAAATATATTGCATATTTCGCTTTTTAATACTTTTACTGCATATTATATGGCATATTTAGCGGTTTTTGCTGCATAAAAATCCGGGCTCTAGTTATAACCATAAGCTAGTTTATTATTCCGCTCTTGCTACTCATACTTGACTATAAATGAAGAAATTTAAGAAGAAAATGATCGGTAAATTAGAGCGCTTCTCATTTGAAGTTGCGTGTACAAACGAATTGATGATGAAGGAAATTGTGAAATTTATTCAGGAATTTGTCATCCCCACCACACACACACCTTCTGACAAGAGAGACAAGATGTCCTAGATTTTTTTTTTTTTTTGAAACTGCCAGTTAGTTATTTGCTATATCATATTTAAAAATCATCTACATCATAAATCAATAGGGGAGTGTGTGGTGGTGGTGACCCTCCTTGGCATTGGCCCCTCCTCCCGATTACTAAATATCAGCGAAAACATGTGTGTTATGTCACGTTTTGGCCAATTTCACCTCTTGGCCCGGGCCAATCACTGTGAAGGGCGGAACCTCTCTCTCTCTCTCTTAGCTTCTGGGCAGGCAGGCAGGCATCTCTCTTTTCTTGTTTGGCAACAAATAATTCACTCATTCCTATGATCGATCATCTTTTTAATTTATACAAATTACATTAACACTAAAAAAACAAGAAATTTAATTATCAAATTGGGAACCAAGAGGTGAGAATAGGCCTTTACAATGCGCGTCAATGAAAACGTAACATTTGGTTTCTT
Organism: Euborellia annulipes; assembly: GCA_023213315.1. Classification (NCBI taxonomy): domain Eukaryota; kingdom Metazoa; phylum Arthropoda; class Insecta; order Dermaptera; family Anisolabididae; genus Euborellia; species Euborellia annulipes. Next base: position 6,928 of record JAKCPI010009439.1, on the reverse strand, counting down.
CTTAAAAAGACCTGTTATAATCTACTGTCTTATATATTTCTAAGTAAATTTAACACAAATTTATATCATTTTAATAAATAATTACAATTTAAATAAAACAAAGACAAAAATGTCGAATATTAACGCTAAATTTCTAAAATTTTAAATTTAATCTTTTCATTTCAGTTTTTCTCTGTCTATTTTATTGGAAATTATTATAAAAACAAAATTTCTAATTAATAATAGTATTAAATTTGTATTTGTGTTAAATTTACATAGAAATGTATAAGATATTTCATTTAAGACGGAAAAGGAGCGAAGTGGTTACGCATGTTTTTCCCGATAAGATGGCGTAGTGTGTCATAAAAATAAAAATGCCCAAAAAATCAAGTAATTCAAAAATTTGCCAAGAGATGTCAGAATGGTAGCTAATAATATTTAATGCATTTGGTTGATTTTCATTGATCTTTTAACAATAAATGTTATTATATATTATGTATTTTTTATAAAAGCATAAAAATATATAAATATACGCTATTAGGGGATCGGCTGTTAGACTAGCCTGCCATCTATTGCAAGAATGCTGTACTAATTTGACAGTTGATTTTTAAATAAATCATCTAAGCTTATTTTAAAAATTTCTTAATTAATATGTGATTAATAATAACAATAAATTCATTTTTAAATTAAAAAAAAAAATTAAAGATTATTGGGACAGATTGTTTTTTTTGTATTTGCTTGATAACAAAAAAATTAATTACGATAATTTTTTAATAAGTCATTAAAAAAATTATAGCTCGATGTCCCAATAATCTCTTATGAATTTAATTTATTTAGAAAAAAACCGCGTTGAAAAATTCCTTATAATAGTCCAGATTTTTTTAAAAGTACGTTTAGACGTCGCTCAGCATATTTAAGCTGAAAATAAGGAAAAATATTCTTTCTTAAGGCTATAAAAAAATCAACAACTTGAGATAACCACCTGGTTTGTTACGTCTATAAATGATCTGATTGGGTTCATCGAACCGTCAGCCAACAAGAGATCTGGGCTGAATTTGAATCGAGGGATAGATAACCCAAAGTGATGATTAATACACAGATTCTGCGGCATGGGATTTATTAAACAATTTTAGCTAATTTTGATCTGCTGAATACGAAAATGACATTTTTGCTGAATTGACTATACTTTTGAAAAAAAAAAGTTTTATATTTTTTCCAAATGAGTTTAATTCCTAATATTTTGAAGGCACAAAGGCCTTCAGAATGTTCACTGAAGTTACAGAGGTTCCAGACGAATATGAAGCAGGGGGGGAAAAAAATTTTTTAAAAAAATAAAAATATTTTATTTTTTAAAAATATAAAAAAACAAAAACAAATCTACTAAAAGGGCTTGAAAAATTTTAAATAAAAACCAAATTTTAATAAAATTAAAATTTTAAAAAATTTGCTAGTGATTTTATCAAAATTTTTTTAGGCTATATTTATACTATTTGAAGGAAATAAATATTTTTAATTTTCTTCTTTTAATTCACTATAAAATGTTTTTAGAAATTAGAATTACAATAGGGTCTATATAAAATATTTTGGAAAAAATGAATTTCTTACTCTTTTAATTTTTTTAATTTAGAAGATTTCATTTTTCAAAAATAAAAATGTATCATTTTTAAAAAATAAAAAAGAAGACATATTGCCCCCCTCTGCCCCCTCCTATAGGATGCCAGGGGAGGGGGCAATGTACCCTTGCCCCCCCCCAGTTCCGGTGCCTATGCAGAGGTCAAATGGCTTTGTTTATGCAAAAAATCTTGGCTGTTATTTGTAATCTTAGCAGAGTGTAAAAGGAGGTATAACAATGCCCTTTATTGTAAAAAAAATACTTTTGTTTTCAGTTTCCTCTGAAGAAGGGCCTTTGTGCCTTCGACATATTAGGAATTAAACTCATTAGAAAAATAAAAAAAAAACTTTGTATCAAGAATGAAAGTACTTTTTTATATTTTAACAGCTGAAGTTTCGGCTTTGGTCAAAGCCATCCTCGGAGCTATAAATAACTAAACATTTTCTTTTATAAATATAGTTTAAGGGGGTTCAGGAGCGACGTCTAAACAAAACGTAAGATTATTGGGACATGGAGCTATAATTTTTTTAATGACTTATTAAAAAATTATCGTAATTAATTTTTTTGTTATCAAGCAAATACAAAAAAACAATCTGTCCCAATAATCTTTAATTTTTTTTTAAATTTAAAATTGAATTTATTGTTATTATTAATCACATATTAATTAAGAAATTTTTAAAATAAGCTTAGATGATTTATTTAAAAATCAACTGTCAAATTAGTTCAGCATTCTTGCAATAGATGGCAGGCTAGTCTAATAGCCGATCCCCTAATAGCCTATATCTGGCCAATATTTATATATTTTTATGCTTTTATAAAAGATACATAATATATAATAACATTTATAAAGTATTTATTGTTAAAAGATCAATGAAAATCAGCCAAATGCAATAAATATTATTAGCTACCATCCTGACATCTCCTGGCAAATTTTTGAATCACTTGATTTTTGGGCATACTTTTTATGACACACAACGCCATCTGATCGGGAAAAACATGCGAAACCACTTCGCTCCCGTAGCCCCTTAAGGCTGTCTAGCGTCCGCCATATTTGCTCGAAATTGACACTTAGTGACATCTAGTGGCAATACTTATAACTAAAATATCTGGAACAAAAGAGAACAAAAGATTTCAGCCTAAGCGAATCGCCACCGATGGCACCACTGGTGTATCGCGCACTCTTTTTAAATACAGAGATTGACAAATCCTCAGTTTTTAAACGATTTTTAGAGCGAATTTTGAGAAAATGAAAAAAGTATATCAGTAAAGTACTAGTACTTTTTGGCCGATTTTGTTTAAAAGTTGTGTCATGTGGATTGTTTTGTCTTGTAAATAAATATTTGTAAAAATAAAGACTTCATTTGTCATTCCCCCCTCTTTGTATTATTAAATAAACAATGAATATAATAATTTCGGCGCCTGCCTTGTCGGTAGGCTCCCTTGTTACGCCAATCAAGAGGTATTAAAATATTAAAGATGGATCTCTTATGAATATAAGATAAAAGAACGAAAGAAAGAAAGAGTGAGAGAGAGATAATGCAAAACTTCCTTCAAGCCTAGAGGCGTTTGTATTTATTTGTCTGTCTGTCAGTCAGTCAGTTTTATTTTCTCTCTACTTTTAATTAAGAAGAAAGAGTTTTTTTTACTTTAACACAAATATTCCTTCAGGTAAGCTATTAAAAAAAAAAAACTCATCTTGCCCTCGGGGCTTGGTGTAGAGGTTAGCGTGCTAACCTCGTATACCAAACGTCGCGGGTTCGGACCCCAGGTAGTCCGATGATTTTATATAAGCCATTTGGATACCAAATGGCTTAAATAAGAATGTCTGAACCCCCATATATGTATATTAAATCAATAACGGTTATCGTAAATGTCTTATATGGCCTGAGTTGCCGAAAAGACTGTGTGAATGTGTGTGTGAGTGTGAGTGTGAGAAAAAAGTGTAAATGTTTATAAAAAAAAAAAAAAAAACACTCATCTTTTATTCATTATTAAAAAAAAAATTACTATTAGTACTATTCTAATCCACTGCCTGCTTGAAGATTTGTTTACATTCATAGAATATATAAATGCAAAGAATACATAAATATTTTTTTATAATGTAAATCGGGGGAAGTTGCCCCATTTAAAGATTTTTCAATTAGTAATTTGAAATTGGAAATAACAAGATCACGAAAAAATACCCTTTATTTTCCAATATTTAATTGGTTATTTATACAAGTTAATGCTCTTCTTAGTATGAAAATGTTAAAGAAAATCATTCAATTGTGGCATATATACGGGGGGCTTCGACCAGCCAGCTGGCTCGGGCCCTCTCTTAATTATGAGAAGCCTCACGTCTAGAGAGGGGGCTTCACCCCCTGGACCCTCCTCAGCTTTTCTTCATTATGAAAAATATATTATCATTACTATTTCAATCCAGTGCCTGCTTGAGGATTTGTTTACATTCATAGAATACACAACTGCAAAGAATACTTAAATATTTCTCTATACATTTCCTATGGGAGAAATCGTAACTTTAGGAATTAATAACTCAAAAAGTTATAGGAATTTCGGAACCCGAGTATTTTTCTGGGACTCTCCATAACGTCCTCTAGAAGACTGCAAAATTTGGTTTCAAAATTCCAACGGGAAGTTGGTCAAACAGAGCGTGACAGACGGATAGACTGACAGACGGACACTCCGCAATTATTATATAATAGATTTTTATATATTGAAATTAATTGATCCTCGCCTTTACTTTGATGGGCAATCATTAAATTCTTTATTCATCCTAAATCCCACAAAATCAAAGCAATTAATCTAATATTCATTTAAAAATTACAAATTTAAACAAATAATGTTTGTGAGATTTAAATATATTAATTATATAATTAAATTAAATACTTAATTATATCCAGATATATTCTGTAAAGTAAGGACATTTGAAATCTTGAAACACAATTTTTTTTTCATCTTTTATGAGTCACTGGATGAGCCAAATACACCTCAAGGGAAAAGAAATCAGAAGGCAGTAATATTTTAGCTAATATTTTAATTTATAAGTAATAAATTTGGGGTCACCAATTTTTCAAATCCAAATATACAGGTTGAATGAATATATATATTAAATGGTTTATACCAGTGGTTCCTAACCTGGGGGCGATCGCCCCCAAGGGGCGATTTGGGTTTTCAGGGGGGCGATAAATAAGCGGGGGGCGATGAGTATTCAAAAGGAGAAAAATTATTAGTTTACTAAAATTAAAAAAAATAAAAATCAAAGAGAAAAATCTCCTATTTACAGGATGTTCAGGATAGAAGAGGACAAAATATTATCATAAAAATAAAATAGTCTGAAGATAATTCCAATCTAGAATTGAAACGTCACATTTAGCTCAAATCTTAAAATTTCAATTTAAAAAAATCATTTTCTTGAATTTTTTTTGCTCAGGGAGCCTGAGCCCTTTAAGCTCAAATCAAGTTTGATCTTTTTCACGACTCAGGATAGCTAAAAACGCAGGTTTCAGTGGCTAATTTTCAAAAAATTTTCCATATCCCCAGATTCCCCTTGAAATCCTCTGTCCAGAAATGGCCTCGATAAATTAAAACTTTGTAACTCTTTGTTTAGGAAATTTTGAAAAAATTTTATATAACTTTATTTAAATAAATATTGTAAGCTATGTAGACTATAACTATTTCAAAAGTTGTGTCAAAAACTGTGTAAAAAAGTGTTGGCATGAAGGCCACAATAGCCTTTTACATACTAAAAAAAAACTTTGTTTTTTTTTTTTTTGGGGGGGGGCGTATTACTAAGTAGCCCTGGGGCCTGTCAAGTCTGTCTGCGGCCCTGTATATAGGCCTACGGTAATAAAATTGTTTAAAATAATAAAAGTGCTTTATTATTTACACTTTACTTCAAATTAAAATTAGGCATACAATGAAAATGTAAAGGGGGGGGGCGATAGGTGTTAGTCAACCTCCAGGAAGGGGCGATGGGTCAAAAAAGGTTGGGAACCACTGGTTTATACAGTAAAGATTATTGGTGTGAGAAGGAATCAATTGCAGAGCACTGAATTTAAGTTAAATGAATTAGATTAAAAAATTTATAATGTCAAGGAAATTAGAAAATAAGTAAAGTTATCTCGTCGGGGAGGAACTTAGCTTGAGGACGTTGTTGATCACAGTCGGCGGTTCAATGCTGACTGGCTTCCGTTGGAAAGCAGGACGAAAATATAAATAAGAGTGGGGACGTTTCCCAATGATGTTGGAAACGTGAAAATCTCCCAACTCTGGATATTCAAATATACTGTTCCCAACGAATGGAGGAAAACAGGCGGATCAAAACTGTATTGAGAACGGAATAAAAAATGATATTTAACAAAAAATGGAATACAAAAAAAAACCTGAAAAAAAGGGGAAAATAATTAATTTAATTTAGAAATTGAACAAATTTACCCTCTTTAGGGTTTTCTTTAATTAAAAATCAATTGTATCTCCTTAGATACGAATATTCTTCCCTGCTGGACCAAATCCAGATGAAGAAAACTCAAAAATCAAAGAAATAATTCTCCTAAATTGAAGATGCGAGGCGATGCGCCGGAAGTCGAAAGAGAAAGAGAATGGCTTCCTTATTCGCGGCATAGACAACAAAAAAATAAAACATGCGACAAAACGCATGAAAATTAAATGATGGCGCGTCGATCGGCGGAAAATAGAAAAAGTGCATTTTGGCCAAAACAATAACTCTTGAACTACTGAACGGATTATCATGAAATTTGCTCCAGATCTTTTTAATATCGTCATAATTATTATGGCTGATTTTCAAAAGGTTTGGTTCAGAAGAAGCGAGAGAAAACCATGATTCGCGATAATATTCTTACCGTCAGTTGCGGTCCGATACACTTCTAGTTTTAATACCTTCTTAGGCCTAAAAAATACAAATTTGCCAAACCTAATCCTAATCCGATGAATAGTTCCAGAGCAATTAAAATGAGTTCAAGACCTGCTGTGTAGCTAGTTCATTCGGATGTTTGATTTTTGCCCCCCCTAAGATGAGAAGAATGATGATGATGCATTTATAGGCTGCCATCATCATTAGATGATGAGTTCAATTATTATTGATAATATCCATAAATGGGAATAGGATTAGAACTCGTTTCTTTTGCCGACTCATTGCTAGCGTTCATTTTGTTGTTGAGAGTTCACCAAAGGTTACAGAATGAGAAAGAAATAAAAAAATTAGAGGGCACGAGCATTGCCCAACTCTTCATTTAAGCAAAGAAGCTGATTAATGTGTCACGTGAGAAACGCCCTTTCATTTAGACGAGTTCAAATAAAATAATTATAAGAGAAATAGCT